>NQII01007640.1:12836-40665 GCA_002778355.1 Clitarchus hookeri
ATATATACACATTAGGGTGTAATTGTGTAGGGTGTAGGGTGTAACTGATTCCAATACAAGATGACATTGTGAGCATATACTTAACACTTTCAGCACTCGTATCGAATTATCACTTGAAATAAGCTCGACGCGAAACGTCTATGTATCTGTGATGACCTGATAAAAATTTTTGGTCGTTGCATTCTGCTTTCGCCACGTCCGTTGTTCACTTGTCCGCAGACAGCTCTTCAGGTGTACTGACGAATGAGAGTTAACAGCCCGCTTTGATCAAGGGAAGTGGCCACATTCACGTGCACCTATCACAATGAAGAGTAGAATAGGGTTGCCAACTGTCCCGTATTTTACGGGATTTCACTCGTGCCGAGGCTGGAAGAATTATCCCGTATGGACATGGGGCGGAAAGTCATACGTGTATCCTTCATCTCAAGACATCTACCGAAAAAATGACCTGAATATTAATGAACACAGCGTCAGTAATTTACCACTTTCGTGATTGTATGTACGTTTATTTAAACGCTGTAACACAATGGCCACAGTTAGTTACAACTGTCGTCGACAGATGGCATTCGTAACAAGCGTATCCGTGAAAGTAGCGTTTGCTGCATTGCTCACTCTATAACAGTATATTTTCTTCCAGAGTCTGTTTGGTTTTCGCCTGTTTTTAAAGCCGATTAAAATTCAAATCACGCTGAATTATGGCTATAGACGGAACATGTATTTTGATTTATGAGTTCAGAGAAAATGTTGACTAAAGTATAATACTGACATTTGCACATTACATATAGTATTTAAAACTGTTTTTTTTTTTACTGTACGACAATTTTCCTTGTTAATTTCATTGGGGTTATATGTGTGTAGAGTTGTCTGTAAAAGTTGGTGTCCATAAGATTATAATACTAGTGTGCATCAGTTTATCGGGCTCATTCGCGTATTTCGTGACCCAGCGGTGTTTTGTTTTCCTTCCAACTTTACACTATTTTCTGAGGGGCCTATTTTTCGTCTTATGCTCCGCGCTAACCAGACTTGACAGTTAAACTGATTTTAAGTGTGTATGTGCTTACGGGCACATAGTTGGAAGTGTTGAAATGAACATTTACGCTTCATTTATGCCGTTCAGACTCGTCGTACGCAGGTGTGTAGATTACGCACAGTTTTTTGTCTTTACTGCACACACTGCGAAGCTCGATGACCAATGATCTTACCCGCGAGAAAATGCTTCACAAACAGTTTTAGTGGTCTAGTTCATAATTGGTTCGTACAACTGCAGCCGAACATGTAGCCTACAGCTCATTGGCTGTGGCAACGAAACGAGTGTTTCGTCGACTTAAGTACAGCACGAATTATAACATTTTTTGTTTGCAGCACCTGAAACCGTATATATATATAATATATATGAAAGGTTTTCAAAGGTGTTAACGTAAAGTTTGCATGACCATTTGCAGTTAAGGCAACGCAACTACCACGATAACAAAATAAAAAGTCCCTACAACACAAGGCCAAGAAAGGCAACTCGAAGACGGAGGCATGGGTAAAATATATATATATAAAAAAGGGTTACTACCAGGGACTGTAGCTTCCCAGAATCACAACCAAAAAAAAATCTTTCACGCAGATAATTCTATTTAACGTGCCCGCCCATTGGGCGTCAGCATGCCACCATAATTGGGGATGTTTTGACAGCCGCGAGTATTTGCACGCGAGATCCTACCCCCAACCACCCCTTCTCCTCCCCCATGCATTGAACGCCCTTCGTACACGCGCGCGCCAGTGCGACAATGGGATCGCTGCGACTTCCCCGCCACTTGTAGCGTTAGTGTCGACGGGGAGAAATGTATGGGCTGGGGCGTACCCTTCGTTGGTTATTTGACAGGGTGGAGGGGGGCGGAGTGATGATTGTGCGCGTGTGTGTGTGTGTGCGTGTGGTGCACCCGCGTGCACAAAAACCTCCCCTCGTGATAATATTTACCTTGGCTTCATTGTGCACGCGGGGTGACGTTCCCGAACCTGGCGTGGGTCTCCTCCCCCCCTCCTCTTTTGTGTCCATTATACGGCTCGGGGGACTCGATTGGATGCGCCCTCTGCCCCCCCTCTAGCACTCACGTCCTTCAGGGATACCAACGTCTGACACTATCCCATCCTCGTCAGTCGAGCGCCATTGCTTGCGTAATTGACCTGACGCGCCGGGGGCCGCCATTTTGACGCGCCTACGTAAACAACTCACCTCGCTGATGACAATGTCGATTGCGAGCTCGCCGTAAGCCTTTCCTCCCCGAGCCTTCTTTTCTTTTTAATCACGTGACAGGTTGAAGGCTGCAGGGGGGGAGGGGGGACAAGGGCGAGGCGAGGTGTAGCGCGTGTGAACAGAAGCAGCTACCGCGGTGGGGAATCCGACGATTGTACGGATCCAGGTCATGAATAATGTCGGTCGACAAGGAGAGTTCTTGTTTTGCTAGTCGCTGAATGGTCTCCTTCCAAGTCCTTGGATTCTTTTTCTTTTTCTTTTTTTTAATCGTGTGAACCGCCCAGATCTTCCTGAAGTGCGCGCGTAATCAGTCAACGGGACCTGGAAGTATTGAGCGGATATATTACGACACCGACTTTATGTGCGGCTAAATATAATCTTTTTTCCTGCGACGTAGTTGTATTATTTGATTTTCGTTACTATACAGCGTGTTCCACAATGTTCTTTCGAAGTTCCGATAATTTATCACAAGGAAAATAATTAACACACCTATAGGTTGTTCACGGTAAAATGAGCGCTTTTGAAATCAACCTTTGGAAAACGTCACTGCCTCTGTTTGCATGTATGTTAACAGGCACAAAGACTTGCAAGCGCCCAGTAAAGTTGGCAACAACGAAGGGAAAATAGTTCTATGTCTTAACATTGAATTAAAAGTGTTAGGTACACATCTGTAAACATTGAAACTATTTATTTCGCTTTCCTTTTTTTAAAAATACTTATTTAAGTGTAAGAACTAGCAAATTTTTTTAAGTACATACTTTTCTAAAAATTACACTTTTTAATTTTACCGACGCATGAATAAAGTTATCAGTCCTATGGCAACGTTAATTTTACTTTACGTATAGTGGGCTTGATTTTGTGTATCATTGGCGCTCAACAATCCTATTTTTGCAGTTTGTTGCTTGGTGTTATTTCCATACAATGCATAGGTTGAAAAATTTCGATAATAATTTAGGGCAGTGTGCTCAACTGCCGACTGCCAAAGGCCGACTGCTCATTCTGGAAATACTCAATTCAACTGAGCAACACTTAAAACAACGTGGCTGTACGTTCGTCACTAAAACAAATCGGGAAAATACATACATTAACACACACTTTTTTAAAAATCAAACCTTTCAAAAAATTTTCCCGTGTATGACGTGTTTATGTTTCCTAAATATTTCATCTATCACAAACGTTTGATACTTATGTTAACATTAAAATACTTAATTTTTTTGGTTAAACTGAGTTTTTACTTATATTTGATGTATAAATGATGTTTAATTTATAATTTATAAGAAGAAAACCGGGATAAAATAGGCATGTTGTAAATGCCTAGAGAGAAATAGTTCCCATGCCAAATATTATTAAACTGAGTGCGCACGGGTGCGTTGTCCCTTTGGTGTTATTTTCTAGACTTGCGCGAGGCGGAGGAATATCACGAAAGAAGAACTTTGGGTGGGTTTTATAAAAGTCGGGAAGTAACCGTGAACGGACTGTAACGCGTATTGTGACAAAAAACACCAGCAGTCGATGTCACGGCGTTGCGACTTGCGCTTCTCGATATCGATTCCCCACATTGCCTACCATAACGATCTCGGTGCGATACATCGCTGGCGTAAATATCGTAATACGGCCCGGCCACCTTATGTCGCAAAAAAAAAAAAGTAATGAAAATACAAGCATAAGTTAGGTGTTAACAGCGCTAAATTTCAACTGGATACCCTATTTATTATTCCAGTACGGGAAATGTCTTGTAACATTATGGCGTTCATGATATCGAGATGTGTTGAAAAAACGTGTAGGGTTCATGCACACTGATCAGTATGAGAATACAACTAATATTATTTGTTGACGAATAACATTAGTCTGTCCATAATGAACTTAAAATTAAGAACAACCGTGAATGGAGTGTAACATGATTTGCGGCAGTCACCGCGCTTGTGGTTTGCGAATGGCTGATGCTGGTTTCTCTGAGCGCGCAGCACGTTACTCACTGGTTGCAGAAAGTACATTAGAAAGAAGCAAAATGCTGTTCAAAATATTGTACAATTTTTAACGCTCCTGCTCACAAATCAATGTGTCACCGAACGGCCCTGCTTTGGATCTACACTGAAGAGCCAAAAAAACTGGCATACGCGTGCGTACGCAAATAACAGAGGTTATGGAACCAATCAGAGTAACGCGATGTGGTTGGCAGCTAGATCGGTTACTGCTGCTACAATGGCAGGTTATCAAGATTTAAGTGAGTTTGAACGTGGTGTTATAGTCGGCGCACGAGAGATGGGACATAGCATCTCCGAGGTAGCGATAACATTTTGGATGTTCGCGTACGACCATTTCACGAGTGTACTGTGAATATCGGGAATCCGGTAAAACATCACATCTTCGGCATCGCTGCGGCCGGAAAAAAGATCGTAAAATAACGGGACAAACGACGACTGACGATAATCATTAAACGTGACAGACGTGCAACCCTTTCTCAAATTGGCGCAGATTGGATTTGTGGACTGCCCTGCAGGATTCATGGTGTGAATCGCCTCGTGCATACCTTCAGACATTAGTCGAGTCCATGCCACGTCGTCTTGCGACACTTCTACGTGCTCGGGGGCACTACGCGATATTAGGCAGGTGTACCAGTTTTTTTGGCTCTTCAGTGTACTTATCTTTGAGTTTCGTATCCTTCCACGATTTCGGTGAACCCACTCACTTTATTCATTTGGTGGTCAAGCATAACAGTGTTACCGTCATGGATATGCCACTAATATGCTCCAAATTCACTGAAAAAAGGCTGCTTGTGGATGTAACTAGACTTTATCTTTTTCCAATGATTCACGCTTAAATTTCTAAACGTATAAGGCGGAATGCCTGAAAGTGGGCAACACACAAAACATTGAAATTTCCTTATATTGTGTATTTGCAGTTTCTTCACACTTTTTCAATCGGACCTTGGAAAAATTCCCCCCCCCCCATGTATTGCGTATTTGTGGTTTCCTAAGTTCGCCAAGTATCATTAACGTTTTATACTCGTGTTAACGTAAAGGTGCCTTATTTTTGGTTAAATTTCACTTTTGCTTATATTATATCATATCTAGAAATTTTCATATGACTTATAATTAAAATAGATTAAAACAGAGAGAGATAGTATAGGTGTGTTGGTAATGCGTATTAAGAAATAGTTCTTATGCAAAATATTAGTTAACCGAGTGCATATGAATACGGTGCATTCTACCTTTGGTGTAATTTTCTATACTCGGTTAAAATTTGTTTGCAAGAAGCAGAGGAATATTCTAGAAGTATAAGTGTAGCAGGGCTCCAGAGAAGTTGGAAGTAAACACGAATAGACTACAGCCGCTCGTTGCACATGCCCCTGTACTACGTCACTGTAACATCTCGTGCGTAAGGCGTGCTGCCTATTGTGCAGGCGTTACAAGGCTCCTGTAAGAAATGTACATACATATTTGTTGATTCCTCATAATTTGTAGAATTTAAAGCGGGTCATCTACCTGGCTTTTGAAATGAGACTCAGCATGTTTGAAAAAAAAATTCCGAACAAAACTGTTAAACGTGTTACAAATATGTTACCCTACGCAAAAAAAAAAAAAAAAAAAAAAAAAAAAAAANGATTGGATTTGTGTTATTTCATGTATTAGATAATTTTATAAATGTCAAGTATTGCTTGAGCAAATCGAAATAGTGAACTGAAAACTAGTTATCGGTGTGGAAAAATCTTGTGATTAATTAAAACTTATACCCATCAATGTGTAAGGATTAATTAATATGAAGTTAATTAATTCACACCAGTATGTTATTTATATTCCAGTGTTGATATTATATTTCGAGCAAAAATGTAAGTCTCTATAACCAAGTCAATTGTGGAACTTCCAGTTCAGGAAATACTGATGATGCAAAAGTACTTACATGCATTTTTGGCGATGTAGAGGATTTCATAAAGAACACACGAATTTTGACGATATCCATCAATGTTGATTTTACCGACTGAAGACTATCAGAAAATACATAATTCTTCCTGAGGTTTTTTCGTATTCACCGTAAATTCATAAACCGTTCAATAACTTTAGAGATATTCAACTTATTATTGTTCCAATAATTTCTTCCCTCAACGACCAACATACACATTTTTTTTAACAAAACATTTATCAATCGCTTAGTACGAAACTTACATTACCTATACTAGTTATAACAAGGATGAAACTTTCCGAAATGGCAAAACGATAATAATATACTGCAATTTTAAATAATATACAAAACAAATAAACTCGAGCAATTAAAAAAAAAAGTAACATGGTATTTTGAGATACTACCAAATTTAAGTCCAGTGTCCACAAATTTAAACAGCGCCTTGTTAATACAACTTAAAGACATGCAATTACTTTCTCTAAATCGCTGCCAACTTTACCACGAGTGTATCAGTTTGTGCTTACGTTAAAATGTATGCAGTTACTGGCAGTTAATTTTTTTCGAAGGTTCGTTTTAAAAGTGGCCAATTTACTGTGAACACCTTACACTATTATTAAATAGTGAATGATTATTTGAACGTGCCTATTTTAAGCGATTTGTGTAAGACGTATAGTGTATGGCGCTGTCGTAGCGTTTTCCCTCACAGTAGTTCACTTTGCCTAAACGTCAGGCGAAACGGAGTTAAGCAAAACACAGTTAAGGAAAACGAAATTAGTCGAAACGCAGTTAGGGAAAACGCAGTTTCTGTAAAGAATATTCCAAAACTGACATTTTAGGGAAGTTGTCGTTAGGCGAAACGCAGTTACGTGAAACGCAGTTTGGCAAAACTAAATAAACTAAATATGGCCTAAATAACTACATCTAACAGTCGTAGTTCATTAATATTTTCTATATTTATTATATATGAGTCAAATTCTGTATTATCGAAATCTGAATACTCATAAGTTCAATNTCATTAATATTTTCTATATTTATTATATATGAGTCAAATTCTGTATTATCGAAATCTGAATACTCATAAGTTCAATATCATTGATGCCCTACTGCTTTAGATGTTATTATAGGACTATTAATTTCATCTATTAAATATAATAAACGTAAAGATGGTGTTGCAATAAAAAATAGAGTTATTGTTGGGGTTACTGTTCAAATTAGGCTAAAAGCTGTTGGGAAAAACAAGATTAGGGAAATTCGCTTTTAGGGGNAGAAGCAGCTACCGCGGTGGGGAATCCGACGATTGTACGGATCCAGGTCATGAATAATGTCGGTCGACAAGGAGAACTCTTGTTTTGTTAGTCGCTGAATGGTCTCCTTCCAAGTCCTTGGATTCTTTTTCTTTTTTTTAATCGTGTGAACCGCCCAGATCTTCCTGAAGTGCGCGCGTAATCAGTCAACGGGACCTGGAAGTATTGAGCGAATATATTACGACACCGACTTTATGTGCGGCTAAATATAATCTTTTTTCCTGCGACGTAGTTGTATTATTTGATTTTCGTTACTATACAGCGTGTTCCACAATGTTATTTCGAAGTTCCGATAATTTATCACAAGGAAAATAATTAACACACCTATAGGTTGTTCACGGTAAAATGAGCGCTTTTGAAATCAACCTTTGGAAAACGTCACTGCCTCTGTTTGCATGTATTTTAACAGGCACAAAGACTTGCAAGCGCCCAGTAAAGTTGGTAACAACGAAGGGAAAATAGTTCTATGTTGCCGCTCGTTGCACATGCCCCTGTATTACGTTACTGTAACATCTCAGGCGTAAGGCGTGCTGCCTACTGTGCAGGCGTTACAAGGCTCCTGTAAGACATGTACATACATATTTATTAATTCCTCATAATTTGTAGGATTTAAAGCGGTTATCTACCTGGCACTTAAAATGAGACTCAGCATGTTTGGAAAAAAAANAATAAAAAAAAAAAAAAAACAAAAAAAAAAAAAAAAAAAAAAAAAAAAAAAACAAAACACGCCCCAGGCGGGCATTAGATTTGTGTTTTTCAGGTATTAGATAATTTTATAAATGTCAAGTATTACTTGAGTAAATCAAAATAGTGAACTGAATACTAGTTATTGGCGTGGAAAAATATTGTGATTAATTAAAACTCATACCCATTAATGTGTAAGGATTAATTAATATGAAGTTAATTAATTCACACCAGTATGTTATATTCCAGTGTTGACATTATATTTCGAGCAAAAATGCAAGTGTCTATAACCAAGCCAATGGTGGAACTTCCAGTTAAGGAAATACTGACGATGTAAAAGTACTTACATGCATTTTTGGCGATGTAGAGGATTTCACGAAGAACACACGAATTTTGACGATATCCATCAATGTTGATTTTACCGACTGAAGACTATCAAGAAATACATAATTCTTCCTGAGGTTTTTTCGTATTCACAGAAAATTCATAAACCATTCAATAACTTTAGAGATATTCAAATTATTATTGTTCCAATAATTTCTTACCTCAACGACCAACATACACATTTTTTTAACAAAACATTTATCAATCGCTTAGTACAAAACTTACATTACCTATATTAATTATAACAAGGATGAAACTTTCCGAAACGGCAAAATGACAATAATATACAAAACAGATAAACTTTAACAATTAAAAAAAAATATTACATGGTATTTTGAGATACTACAATATTTAAGTCCAGTGTCCACAAATTTAAACAGCGCCTTGTTAATACAACTTAAAGACATGCAATTGCTTTCGCTAAATCGCTGCCAACTTTACCACGATGTTATCAGTTTGTGCTTACCTTAAAATGTATGCAGTTACTGACAGTTAATTTTTTTCGAAGGTTCGTTTTAAAAGTGGCCAATTTACTGTGAACACCTTACACTAATAATAGATAGTGAATGATTATTTGAACGTGCCTATTTTAAGCGATTTGCGTAAGACGTATAGTGTATGGCGCTGTCGTAGCGTTTTCACTCACAGTAGTTCACATTGCCTAAACGTTAGTCAAAACGCAGTTATGCAAAATGGAAGTTACAGATTTGAGGGGCAAAAAGCAGTTAAGTGAAATGATGCTTAGCGAAACCCAGTTAAAGAAAACGCAGTTTCTGTCATGAATATTCCAAAACTGACATTTTAGGGAAGTTGTCGTTAGGCGAAACGCAGTTACGTGAAACGCAGTTTGGCATAACTAAATAAACTAAATATGGCCTAAATAAACTACATCTAACAGTCGTAGATCATTAATATTTTCTATATTTATTATATATGAGTCAAATTCTGTATTATCGAAATCTGAATACTCATAAGTTCAATATCATTGATGCCCTACTGCTTTAGATGTTATTATAGGACTATTAATTTCATCTATTAAATATAATAAACGTAAAGATGGTGTTGCAATAAAAAATAGAGTTATTGTTGGGGTTACTGTTCAAATTAGGCTAAAAGCTGTTGGGAAAAACAAGATTAGGGAAATTCGNAACGAAGTGTTTTCGTACAGTCTGATATGCGCCAGACGTTGTCAGTATAACGACTAAATGAAAAATTACTTCGGACATAGACCATTGCATAGACGTGTCGCCAACGAAAACAGAGAGGATGGCACGTGTTTACCTTGGCGACAAAGCGCTGCAATGGCGTGGTGTTCGAAGTAGTTTTTCATTTACTATTTACCCCCGTTGCACACACACACACACACACTCTCTCTCTCTCTCTCACCCACACACACACACTCACATATATATGTATATATAATTCAAAGAACATGAGGTTTTATGGCTCTCAATTTTAAAAACTGACCATCACGCAAAAGTGAAGGTGTTTCGTCGCCGTGTTACCTGGTCTTACTCTGTTTCNTCTCAATTTTAAAAACTGACCATCACGCAAAAGTGAAGGTGTTTCGTCGCCGTGTTACCTGGTCTTACTCTGTTTCTACTTCTCGAACCAGTACAAGGATTCGGCGACGGTAATTCTAATTACATTGTGCGGAGTGCAGACATTGTTTTGTCCCTTTTTTTTTTCAGAACGAAAGAACAGTGCACTGTGGCCGGCAGACGTCTCGATTAACTCTCGTCAGAAGGTCGAAGATGTTGAACAGCACGAGGGGAAAAGAGATGCGCACACAGGTGGTCATGCTATCAGCTGTCTTACAAACATCGGGTGGTGCGTCCTCGCCGCTGTTACCCAAGACTGAAGACCGTATGTTTGTGGGATTTAAACTAAATTTATTTATGTTGACAGTAAGCAAAGAGTTTAGGTTTGTTTAATAAATTTATTATACTGCTCTACCAATTTAGAACAAATTTTGTATTCTGAAAGTACCTATTTCAAGCATCATATATGCCAACACATAGTCACTNCTCTACCAATTTAGAACAAATTTTGTATTCTGAAAGTACCTATTTCAAGCATCATATATGCCAACACATAGTCACTTTATCCGCCATTTTGTAAGATGAAGTGATTACGTTTCTAGGTCATAACTTGGGAAACAATTAACCGATTTCTACAACATTTGGCAATCAAATAGTACTAGTAGTAGGCCAAACACTTATTTTTAAAATGGTGCCAATATAAACATTTTAGCTCAGTAAGTTATATCTACGAAACTACGAAATACATTTCAACATATTGTNCTCTACCAATTTAGAACAAATTTTGTATTCTGAAAGTACCTATTTCAAGCATCATATATGCCAACACATAGTCACACATTTTGTAAGATGAAGTGATTACGTTTCTAGGTCATAACTTGGGAAACAATTAACCGATTCCTACAACATTTGGCAATCAAATAGTACTAGTAGTAGGCCAAACACTTATTTTGAAAATGGTGCCAATATAAACATTTTAGCTCAGTAAGTTATATCTACGAAACTACGAAATACATTTCAACATATTGTTACAAGAATGCCTGAGGGGTGTTTCCGAGTTAGTGAGGGATGGAGGTCTTAATAAAAATAAAATAACAAAATTCAAAAATTATATTTATTCTCAATGCTACAAACAGTCGAACATCTGTTATTTACCAGTCTGAGCGTCCTATTAACTATTATTATTTTTATTGAGCGCAATATTTAATTACCATCTCCACTTAAATTAATGTCTTTACCACAGTTATCACTCTTGCAAATGTCCCTTAAACTGCTCCAATTATGTTCACACGTTTAGTTAAAACTGTCTATTTCCGTCGTCCCAAATATCTTTCCAATCACGCATCCAGTCAACAGTCCCGCAGATCAGTCCCTCTCTTCACTGCACACAAGCTCGCCGACGCACTCTCGCAGATCGCTGCAGTCGTCCCTCGCCGCTCCGGAATTGCCCAACTGTCGCTTGAGGTCGCACGAGACGCCAAACTCTCGGCTCTTAATCACTCACTCCTCAGAGGCCCGAACGTGGTATTTATACTTGAGGTAGGCGCCGTCTAGAACGTTCTCGGCAATCCAAGATATTCTGGGAAAAGTAATGGTGATGACGTTCCTGCGTGGTGAATGGAGAAATACGAGCTTCTTAGGGTCAGCGAGTCGTGAACTGCGATAAGTTTATCGGCGTGTGCGGCGGCTTCCTTTATGATAGGCCGCTCGCTATCGTATAACTGCTGTCCTGCACTTCCACTCGCTCGCGCAGGATGCGAAGCATAGAGCGCGTAACAAAATCTTTGTATGCTGAAGCATCTATTAAAGCGATCAAATTTGTCTATGCAGAGACTCATTTCTTCGCAATTTAGGGAAATAGCACTACATGAAATAATAAAGTTTATGTCATACCTCGGGAATCAAACAACTAATTCCTACCGAATTTGGCAAACAAGTTATACTGTGGTATGACACATCAATTTACATGTTTTAAGTGTGTCAAACACTTATTTTCAGAATGACGGCTGTAAAAACACTATAGTTTAGTTTGCGATATCTACGAAACTATGTAACCTATTTTAACTTAACCTTTTGTACTGACAGTNAAAAACACTATAGTTTAGTTTGCGATATCTACGAAACTATGTAACCTATTTTAACTTAACCTTTTGTACTGACAGTATTTATGACAAAAAGTACACGTGCTGATACATAATATTTTGGTTCTCCTCCATTTCTGACGATCTTAATATGAAAATAAAAGGAAAATTTTTGCAATGTGTTGAGACCAATTAACAGATTCCCATTAAATTTTACAAGCAAATAGTTATACAGTAAGGCACGTAAGCGTACGTGTTTTAGGCATGGCAGGAATTTCATTTAATGTCGTTAACACACCTAGTAATTATGTAAGTATGGTATATCTATTAAACAATTCAACAAAATCCAACCAAATTTTGTACACTGTCAGTATTCATTAGAAGCATCAATTATGGATAGAGATCTTTTGCAGACCTTTTTGCAAAATAGTGCCCACTGAGAAAATTTAACATTTTGTCATATTTACCGAAAAATCTAACTTATTACCACCACATTTTGCACACCATTAGTGCTACAGAAGGTGATGTAATCTTACATGATATGAGTGAGGCCAGACATTGATCTTAAAAGTGGCGGTTATTTAATATTTTGATAACCAAATACAATCGAACTTTGTATGCTGAAGTATCTAGTAGAATCATCTTTTGTAGAACCTCTTTTTGAGGCTATATTGTAAGATAGCACCAAATAAGAAAATAAAGTATTCAAGCCATATCTCAGGAGCCAATCAAACTGATTTTCACAAAATTCTTCACACAGGTAGCGTTATGGCAGGCCAAGTAAACTCACGTGTTTTGGGTGGCTCAGACACTTATTTAGAAAATGACAGACCTGTAAACATTTCAGCTTGGTAAACTCTATCTTTTGAGACATCAGACTGTTTACATCCGAAGTTGATGCTCTGAATCCTACCTCCGCGGTGCAGTTGATTGCACGCTAGCTTAAGGTACGAGGTTTTCTGGGTTCGAGTCCCGGGTAAGGCACGTGTATATTTGTAATTGTNTGATTGCACGCTAGCTTAAGGTACGAGGTTTTCTGGGTTCGAGTCCCGGGTAAGGCACGTGTATATTTGTAATTGCCTCACTACTGATGCATATGTTTCTGGTTCCACCTCTGATGAGATCCCTGTCAACGAGACGTCAAGGCCTACCATAAGGTATTTGCCCCCCCCCCTTCCGTGTAGAGAAATGTAGGCTCGTTAGTTGTCAGTACGGTCGCCTGTTTCTCGCGAAAAGATTTCTCGACTAGTCTNCCGTGTAGAGAAATGTAGGCTCGTTAGTTGTCAGTACGGTCGCCTGTTTCTCGCGAAAAGATTTCTCGACTAGTCTGTACTCCAAAACTCTAGTTCAGATCAATTTTTGTGAACGGAGGATTTTGATTCCCGCATGTTGGCTGTCTGCCCCTCGAACTACGGACGTGTTGCAGTAGCTTAATTCTGATTGGCCCAGTCATGCAAGGAAATGTATCCCCACAAAGACACGCGGCCAATAGCTATAAGTGTACACGTAGAATATCGAGGTCTGGCTGCTCGTAGATAGTTTCGCGAAAAACAGGCGAGACTATAGCAGCGCCACTGTAACTTAGGACTTGGAGAGCTCAGCCAAGGCCGGGCCTCCTCTTCCCTGACGACGGGGGTACAGCAGCTGGGAGGAAGTGCCTGCAGATTCCTCTGCCCGTCCGACAGGTTACCTGTGGTCGGTGCTTCGCAAGTCGTTCTGTCTCTCTCTCTCTTTCACTCGGGCAGGCGGAGTCAAGTCCGTTCTTAGGCCGGAGCGACTATAGTCACCAGAAAAAGTTTTGTCAAGTGCTCTATGGCCATGCCATCTCACCTCTGTAAGCTTATGTGGTCTGTGATACGGAAGTGTAAGTGCGAGCTAGGCGCCGCGGTGCGATGAATCGTGGATTAGGATGTTCGAGGAGCTACGAGGAGGGGGGACGAGGGGGGGATGGGAGACAAAATTCATGGCGACAGCGACTGTCAAATGCGCCCGCCCTCAATTACTTCCGCGGCGACATGCGACTGCCTCCACACACACACACGCTCCCCCCCCCTCACAACCACGGGCCGTTAATGCGGCGCTCCTGATGTGTTGACTCTGCTACGGTCCGAACCCACCCGCCGCCCGTGTCGGCAAATTAACGCCGCAATAATTCCCTCCCTGCCGGCCGGCCCTGTTTACCTTGGAGCGCGCTACTGTTTGTGCAGCATCGCTTGGGGAGGCTTGGTGGGGTTGGCAGGCCTGCGCGCGCGCGCCGCCGCCACCGCCCAGTGCTGCCACACGACACACTAGTGAGCAGGGCAGAACACGTCCTCCGTGCCCCCGCCGATATACACTGTTCACGGCACAACTTGGCACTTTATTGACATCCCAAGGCCATCAGGGCCCGCCATCTTGGATTTTTTTAATTTAATTTTTCTACCCGCAAACATGGATATCGGATGGATTTTTTTTTCCGGACGACATGACATAGAGCATAACTTAATGAGTTTGCTGAAATGTGTTCTGTTCGACTGCCGTAGCTATTATGACCTCTGTAGTCCCTCCCACAAAATATTCGATTATTTTACCTCGGCTGTTACAAGTCAGAAGATATCAAATGCAGAGAAGCTGTAAGAGTTCGGGAACATTAAGGAAGGTATTATTCATGCTTAGAGACCTGAAGAATTCGCGGATTCATTTTGGGACAAGCTAGAATTCAAAACTCATGCGTTTATATAACTTAATCCATTGGCCCATGACGTATTTGACACTTCCTGGAGAATGCTGGTCCAATCGCCGCCTTCCGCTGTGACAGCAAGCAACCAATGTGCATTTAATAGCGGCATATTTGTACATAAGTCTGTAGAGTCTAGCCTGCAGGTCATTGAACTCGCGATTTTTTCCGGTCTATATGCTTTGTCGTGCCGAAAGTTGTAATGCACCTCTCGAAATCGAATTTGTGGCAAATCTATAAGAATAATTCTACAGGGACTGATCCCCCCTTAAAACTCTTGCCTACCTGGAGTTTTTTTTTACCGCGTTTGAGGCCGAGAAGCACGGCGGCGATAAGGGCGACACTGCCACACGCATCAAGTGTGCCATCGCCGCTAAGCGCAACGCTTTGAACTAGCGTGCAGCGTTCTCGTCGCACCGCGTGTACCTACGGGACTTTCAACAGTGATCATATCATTCTATTGGTTGAAAGTCTGTAGGAAGATTCAATGCAGGGCCCTTGAGTGGTTTTGTATGGATCTGATGTGTATATTTGAAGCTACAGCACTTTGAAAAATCAGCTTTTAGCCATTTATGAAGTATTCTGGAGTTATGTTTCTAATGCACGTGTCGTCTTGAAAGCACTCAGCAGCCCTCGTCTGAAGTGTGTGTTCTATTCGTAGATGAACACATTGGACACACGTTTAATAATTTCGTTGGATAAACGTGTATTTCAAACACACTGCAGCGCAGTTCAAGCGGAAGGTAGGCGGGAACCTTAAGATCTACTTGTACGCACTTTATGTATAGTCTATTCGCGGTTTGTTCACACTATTTTGAATCAACCCTTTGAAAAATTACCCCATGTACGACGTGCGTGGTTGTTTACTAAACATGCCACGTATCACAAGCGTTTTATTCTTGTGTTTACATAAAAATACCTCACTTTTCATTAAAATTAATTTTAACTTCTATTTTATCTACAATTTGTAATATTTAATTTATTACTGATATTAATAAAACGGGGATAAAATAGATGTGTTGGCAATGCCTAGTAAGAAATAGTTCTTATGCAAAATGTGGTTACACTGAGTGCGCACGAATGCGGTTCGTTGTCCCTTTGGTGTAATTTTCTAGACTTGGTTAAGCTGTGTTTTCATGAGGCGAAGGAATATTTTGAAAGTAGATCTTATAGCAGGGCTTCAGAAAAGTTGGGAGTGACCGTAAATGGGCTATATTCATTCTTCATATGAAATATTAAGATTAATTCTACTTAGTTTAGGAACAAAACGAGATATCTAATGGGAGAGTTTGGCATAGAGAAAACTNATCTAATGG
Source organism: Clitarchus hookeri (assembly GCA_002778355.1). NCBI lineage: Eukaryota > Metazoa > Arthropoda > Insecta > Phasmatodea > Phasmatidae > Clitarchus > Clitarchus hookeri. The sequence continues at coordinate 29,005 of NQII01007640.1, forward strand.
GAGAGTTTGGCATAGAGAAAACTTCCGCCGCAAGGTGCCCAGGTTTTCCAAAGAGGTCATTTTTAAGCTGGCGGTTAATTGAGAAATATATAAATTAGTGAAATAACATTCACTGAAAAAGTCAGTTGATAAGCTACTGTCGAATGACGAATCAAGCAAATTAACTGGGAACAAGTGACTTATAGCAGTGGAATTCTTGACATTTAGTGGGAATTCGCAAATAAATCACTGAAATTCCACCACCATATTAATTAGTCATCTGGCACTGATTCCCAGCCGCTCAGTTNCCGTAAACGGGCTATATTCATTCTTCATATGAAATATTAAGATTAATTCTACTTAGTTTAGGAACAAAACGAGATTTCTAATGGGAGAGTTTGGCATAGAGAAAACTTCCGCCGCAAGGTGCCCAGGTTTTCCAAAGAGGTCACTTTTAAGCTGGCGGTTAATTGAGAAATATATAAATTAGTGAAATAACATTCACTGAAAAAGTCAGTTGATAAGCTACTGTCGAATGACGAATCAAGCAAATTAACTGGGAACAAGTGACTTATAGCAGTGGAATTCTTGACATTTAGTGAGAATTCGCAAATAAATCACTGAAATTCCACCACCATATTAATTAGTCATCTGGCACTGATTCCCAGCCGCTCAGTTNGAATTCGCAAATAAATCACTGAAATTCCACCACCATATTAATTAGTCATCTGGCACTGATTCCCAGCCGCTCAGTTTTCACCGATTTGGCTCAATTCTCACCGATTCAAGTTAAGAGTGTATATTTTTAATGGTTTGTTAAAGTCCATGTTTAGCTAGAATTCTGATGTATACTTGCCCCCACCAAAATTTTTAATGTTAACTTTATTACGTAACTATTATTCACGCCCTGCAATGGTATTGACGAGAGTAAACAGCAAAAATACAAATGTGTTTGGCATTGAGCGGTCATAAGCAATCTTAATGCAATGGAAAAACGTTACGAATTTAAGTGCGGAATAAATACAGCTCTAATGAAAACGAGCTTGGAAATTTTCTATTTTATCTTAAGAAAACTGTGCGGGAAGGTTCTAAACATGATATTCTTAACAATTTAGCTATTTTTTTGATCCAGTAGTCATATTTTAAAAAAAGTAATCGTGTAAACCAACGTTTTGCTCCTAAGAGCGAGAAATAGGAAATACACACCCACATGACGAGCGCATAGTACTCCGGTACCGCCGTTGTAGGAACTGTTACAGATCACTGTTACTGTGNATACACACCCACATGACGAGCGCATAGTACTCCGGTACCGCCGTTGTAGGAACTGTTACAGATCACTGTTACTGTGATTCCACATGGCGAGCGCATAGTACTCCGGTACCGCCGTTGTAGGAACTGTTACAGATCACTGTTACTGTAGACTAAAAGTGTTGTTTCACTGAACGGCCTGAGCTCTGGTTTTGAATTGATAAAAACGTTACATAAACTTTTAGCTAAATCCAGTTTTACGACAAAATGTTAAGGAATGCGTGTACACATTTCGATGTATTTCCTCCCTAAGAACAAAGTTTATTCATTACGTAGGTTCCAAAACAATGCAAATCGGAAGATTTTACACAATTATATTTATTTTGTGAACATTGCAATTATCTCGTTTACTTACACGCAAAACGGAGAGATCCGGCAAACGTGCGAGGCCAATGCACCATAGCAGCGAAAAAATTTAGTTGCCAAACTAAAAGAATTAGAGTTCCCAACCTGAGCAGAATAAACCTTGGTAACATTAACATCGACATGGGCCTGTTACCTTTACTCATGCGTCGGTCAAGTGAAGATATGAAGATATTAGTAAATATTCAATCATTTTGCCCACTCTTCCACTTCCATCCATATAAAATAACCAGAAAGCCAAAGAATTAATTTCAGTATTTACAAATTTTTGCCCAACACTTTTAATTAAACGTTAGGATATGGAATTACTTTCCCTCCGACGTTACCAACTTTACTGGGCGAATGTTAAACAGCGTGCCCGTCAAAATATACGCAGGTATGGACAGTGACATTTTTCAAAGGTGGATTTCAAAATAGCTCCATCGAACGTGGGCAGCCTATAGGGGGTTTACGCAACAAACTAATTAAACAGTAAGTAGTAAGAAGTTAAAGTTGAATTGACACAATCTACTGCCTAAGTTGGACTAATTGAAAAACATTTTACAGTGTGTTATTTGGAATCATATAGATGCAGGTTTTTATTTAACAGTATTTTTTGTAGTCGATAACTGTTTTAGAAGCAGGCCAAAATAAATAAATATTAAAATTTGGTACTTGAAATTAATATATAAAATATTTTCATTTAGATGTATGCTTTACGGTTATTAAGTTGAGAGATTTGAGTGGCTCTTAACGACGAGGTTTTGAGAGCCGATGAGGGTGAAATGAGGTGAGAATTGAGCAGTGCTGGAATGAAAGGGCGGGTAAAACGGGAGATCCCGAGTAAACCCCCCGACCAGCGGCATCATCCGGCACGATTCTGACTTGCGAAAATCCGGGTGTGGTGCGGCCGGGGATTGAACCCGGTTAACATTGGTAGTGAGAGGACAGTCCTACATATCAGCCACCGAGGCCAATATGCTATGGAAATGGTTGTCTAAACTTAAGACTTGGCGATTGATTCTTCTAGTTTACGAAATTTTATACTGTGGAACAAACAGTAAGAAGTTGTAACTTCCTTGTGTGTATTTCGATTGAAGCCTAGGGGACGGAAAACTGTCTAAGTTCTACTCATTAAGGGCTGGTTCACAATTAAAAAAAAAAAAAAAAAAAACACTGCCACAGAGCTTACGGCATTACAGTGAATATTAAAATTTCTAGAAACCTTGCGTGAAATTGATTCACAATTGAATGCTTGTGTATTATTTTTAGTTTTCAGTGTTGGCAAATAACGCATGTTTTGGCTGTCTTTACTTACATAAAATCGTTTTTAAGTAACATATTTAGTGTGATGATGTATTGAAAATTGGATTGGGATTGATCGAAGGATTGCGAAATATTGATGGGAAGATTGCTAAAGATTGTCGGAAAGATTGCCGAGGGGGAGGACTGTGAAAGATTGCGAAAGATTTCGAAAGAATGATGGAATGATTGGACGATTGATGTTCAAGAAGACCGTAGGAGATAAGACTGGTTATCACCCTCGTACATTCCAAGTCTCGAGGGACTAGCACTATTGGATTTTTGGAAATGTTTCGTGTTCAAGGTCATTGAAGGTTACGGTAATTGGGACAAGCTCGTGGGTCAAGGTCATCGACATCTAACATGGCTGACGAGATGGACACTGGCTGATGGTCGGCCGTATCGGGAGCTTAGTCGATCCACCTGTAATCGAACCTCTAACCTCCTACATGTACATCATAATATAATTTTTTAATATTTTTTTATTTCATAGTTTTTTTTTTATTTTTTGGGTTTCAAGGTCACTCAAGGTCACGGGCACGCCGGCGCCGTTGCCAGGTGCCATTTTTTTTATATTTAGAATACATCATGCCCGGCTTCCCTATATTATTCTACCGGCACTGTTATCCGTTATTTCTTCTAAATTAATATCTTGCAAAATTTCTTCGTTTCTGCAGCACAACCGTTCGTCCACTTTAAAATTACAACAACTTTGTTGAAAATTTTGTTCTCTCCTCTGACTGGCTGTTGCTCCATGCACCCGTACAAGAAATGACATATGACAATTTCCTTTGTGCAGTTTGTCAGCAACTCTCATGCACACTACCTGTTATGCACAGTTGTGAATCAGTAAGTTCGGAAACATGGCGGTCAATTCTTGTGCACACCACCCATGTTCTGTAGTTACTGTTATGCTTTCAAATGTGGACCAAGCTTAATGCTTGATGCTCAAGTTTTACATCGTGTGAACATTTGAACCATTAATAGAGAGCTGGGAATTTCAAGCGTTCAAGCGGCGCTAGAACAGACTTTTAACACTTTATAGATTCACTGTCAACTAAGACAAGCCAGAAGCGAGTCGCCTATATTCACGACTGAGATGGGCTAAACAGTGATTTGCTGGTATAGCAACGTGTGATTGTGAATGATGCTTTTCCATACGCGTGATATATACACGCGCTACTTTTCACAGTTGGTGATGGCATGATTCCCGTGTACTTCTAGAGCTGCAACTTAGTTCACTTCAGTATTAATAGTATAGTTAACAGTTTTTAATTAATGAAATGCTATTAAAATTATATTGCAATTGGCATCTCTTAAAAAAATATCGTGAAGCATGAAAAACAGAGATGTGGAACGAATTAATAATCTATTTATACAGCACGTGACGTAAAAACAAACAGTCAAACTCACTTGTTCGCATTTAATGAAGATTTCCATAACAATGATACTGCCAGCTATGTCTTAACATGCGTTTGAAAAATTACGTAGCGGCAGTCCTGATTTCGGTTTCTCGTGGTTTCCCGAATTTATTCCGGGTGAATGCTGGAGTGGTTCCTTACTATATAGAGGCCATGATAGATTCCTTACTCGATTCCGCCCGCGTTGAAACACCTGAAACAAAAAGAGATGAGTAAGTTAAGGAGTTAAACTGGATCTAGAATGGAAAAAATTAAGCGCTAAATTATGCGTTATGACTAGATACCTGAAGAATTAGCGGATTCATTCTAAGACAAGCTAGAACTGAAAACACGTGTGTTTTATGTAACTTTAACCATTGGTCCACACGGTGTTTTGACACTTCCTGGAGAACGGTGTCCAATTGTCTCGCCTTCCGCTCTGACAGGAGACAACCAATGTGCAGTTGACATCCGCATATTTGTACACGAGACTGTAAAGTCTAGCCTACAGGTCATTGACACGTTTCAATCAAAAGAGCACAACTGATCACTATGGGAACATGCAATTTTAATTGCACGTTCTGGCAAAATGGAGACAAGAAAAAAAAATTAATTATGAGTGACCAGCGGGAACTCTCAATCAACTTCAAAACCTCATATCTTGCGAACCATTTAATCGATTTATATTGATCGGTATATAATTGAATTCTTCATAAAATTCTCTACAGCCTGATATTTAAATAGCGCAAATTAAGTAAGAAATTGTTAAGAATTTACCTGGTTTCCTTAACAATTTTGGTAATCGAAGCTAATTTCGCATATTCATTATACGAACAGACACTGGAAACTCCTTCCTCACACATACAGGAACCTCCTTTACATTCTGCCAAGATTGTGCAATTAAGATAGCCTTTTCCTATTGTTTTCGGGGGTGCTCTTTTGATTGAAATGAGTCTGGTGAGTGTAATCGTAGATGAGCACATTGGACGCACGTTTAATAACTTCGCAGGAAAACGAGTACTTCGAAGACTCTGCAACGCCGTTCAAACGCCACGTATTGATTTGGAGTTGAGGTATTTGGGCGGCTCTTAACAACGAGTTCTCGACAGCTGATGAAGGTGAAACGAGGCGAGAATCGAGCAGCGCCGGAATGCAAGGGCGGGGAAAACGGGAGTTTCCCGAGAAAACCCTTCGAACCAACGGCATCGTCCGGCACGATTCCCACTCGCAAAAATCCGAGAGTGGCCCGGCCGGGGATTGAACCCGGTTCGCCTCTCGGTGGGAGGCGAGCAGTCTAACCGCTCAGTCAACACGGCCCCTCGAGTGCCATGTAGGCGGAAGCGAAAGTACAGTACGCATCATAAATATGTTTTAGTTTGCAACGCATTTAAACGTAAATTAAAGTGAGGTGTGGAAGGGTCGACGCCTAATTTGTTAACTGTAAACGCAGCTTTAGACTGCGGCGGGNGTCGATCCACCTGTAATCGAACCTCTAACCTCCTACATGTACATCATAATATAATTTTTTAATATTTTTTTATTTAAAATTTTTTTTATTTCATAGTTTTTTTGGATTTTTTGGGTTTCAAGGTCATTCAAGGTCACGGGCACGCCGGCGCCGTTGCCAGGTGCCATTTTTTTTATATTTAGAATACATCATGCCCGGCTTCCNTCAAGGTCACGGGCACGCCGGCGCCGTTGCCAGGTGCCATTTTTTTTATATTTAGAATACATCATGCCCGGCTTCCCTATATTATTCTACCGGCACTGTTATCCGTTATTTCTTCTAAATTAATATCTTGCAAAATTTCTTCGTTTCTGCAGCACAACCGTTCGTCCACTTTAAAATTACAACAACTTTGTTGAAAATTTTGTTCTCTCCTCTGACTGGCTGTTGCTCCATGCACCCGTACAAGAAATGACATATGACAATTTCCTTTGTGCAGTTTGTCAGCAACTCTCATGCACACTACCTGTTATGCACAGTTGTGAATCAGTAAGTTCGGAAACATGGCGGTCAATTCTTGTGCACACCACCCATGTTCTGTAGTTACTGTTATGCTTTCAAATGTGGACCAAGCTTAATGNTGGCGGTCAATTCTTGTGCACACCACCCATGTTCTGTAGTTACTGTTATGCTTTCAAATGTGGACCAAGCTTAATGCTTGATGCTCAAGTTTTACATCGTGTGAACATTTGAACCATTAATAGAGAGCTGGGAATTTCAAGCGTTCAAGCGGCGCTAGAACAGACTTTTAACACTTTATAGATTCACTGTCAACTAAGACAAGCCAGAATCGAGTCGCCTATATTCACGACTGAGATGGGCTAAACAGTGATTTGCTGGTATAGCAACGTGTGATTGTGAATGATGCTTTTCCATACGCGTGATACATACACGCGATACTTTTCACAGTTGGTGATGGCATGATTCCCGTGTACTTCTAGAGCTGCCACTTAGTTCACTTCAGTATTAATAGTATAGTTAACAGTTTTTAATTAATGAAATGCTATTAAAATTATATTGCAATTGGCATCTCTTAAAAAAATATCGTGAAGCATGAAAAACAGAGAAGTGGAACGAATTAATAATCTATTTATACAGCACGTGACGTAAAAACAAACAGTCAAACTCACTTGTTCGCATTTAATGTAGATTTCCCGANTCAAACTCACTTGTTCGCATTTAATGAAGATTTCCATAACAATGATACTGCCAGCTATGTCTTAACATGCGTTTGAAAAATTACGTAGCGGCAGTCCTGATTTCGGTTTCTCGTGGTTTACCGAATTTATTCCGGGTGAATGCTGGAGTGGTTCCTTACTATATAGAGGCCATGATAGATTCCTTACTCGATTCCGCCCGCGTTGAAACACCTGAAACAAAAAGAGATGAGTAAGTTAAGGAGTTAAACTGGATCTAGAATGGAAAAAATTAAGCGCTAAATTATGCGTTATGACTAGAGACCTGAAGAATTAGCGGATTCATTCTAAGACAAGCTAGAACTGAAAACACGTGTGTTTTATATAACTTTAACCATTGGTCCACACGGTGTTTTGACACTTCCTGGAGAACGGTGTCCAATCGTCGCCTTCCACTCTTGACAGGAGACAACCAATGTGCAGTTGACATCCGCATATTTGTACACGAGACTGTAGAGTCTAGCCTACAGGTCATTGAACTCACGAATTTTTCAGGTATTTAGTTATGACGTGTACAGAAGACCTGAGAATGTGTTATGCGTGTTGGTTTCCAATAGAACTTAGCAGGTCTTGTGCGTGTTGGGATTTCCTTAAGCGTCAAAAGAAATAGTTATATTTGGTGTCTTAAGTAAAACTTGTGTGGCGGTGACCAATCAGAACAGAGCGGACGGTATTGTTAGCAGGAAACTGTTATTTGAAGTAATGTAAGCATTAAAAAAATATATTAAAAATTGCGAGTGTATGCATATGTTTATGATTCACTGTTTATAAAAACAAGCTTCTCGTATAGAAGATGTCGGCTTTGAAGTATAATCTGCTTAACACTTTCATGACCAGTGCTGTCTACGTGTTGCAAAAAATGTCTATATATTTGATCAGTACTGTACAATGCAAGGCTCTGTGCCCAATGATTAGAGACCAGAAAAATTCGCGAGTTCAATGACCTGCAGGCTAGACTATACAGTCTTATGTACAAATATGCCGATATTAAATGCACGTCGGTTGTCTGCTGTCACAGTGGAAGGCGGCGATTGGACCAGCATTCTCCAGGAGGTGTCAAACACCGTGTGCACCGATGGCTAAAGTTATATCAACACACGTGTTATGAATTACAGCTTGTCTCAAAATGAATTAGCGAATTTCTCAGGTCTCTAACAATGATCTTCCCTGAATGCAGCTGATTTGTAACCCACGCAACTTCTGCACGTTATGACGGGTTCATATCACCAACCACTGAAACAAAGCTTACAGCTTATTGGCTGCGACAGCGAGACAAGTTCTTTGTCAGCTCAAGTACAACACGCTTCAAGAAATAACTTACTTGCAACACCAGAAATCCTAAATTAATGTGGGTGTGAAAGGTTAGATATGATTGTGTCATGCGAGGTTACGTCAGGAACCAAAATAAACAGGACGTACCTGTCTCAAGCTTTCATTGACTAGACCAAGGTTAATTACACTCAGGTTAAGAAAAAATACGAGCTTTATAATGGGAGAGTTTGGCATAGGGAACATTTTCGCCGTTAGGTAAGCGCTAGTGCTCCAAAGAATCACTTTTAATAAAAATTTTAATCGACGTGAATAATAAAAGAGAAATACTTCACTTTGTTAAGTAGTCATTTTATATTTGATTTATGATTATTGCAATTGTTTTGTTTTTCGACGTAGAAAATAGAGAAAAACCGGTACACATGCGACACTAGCGCTTTCTTAGTGAAACCTGAATATAAGTGACCTTAACTGTACTTACGGCTGAGTACCAACTTAAAAGTTATTACTCTCACTTTCCACTTTTACTCTCGCACACGCTGGCTCAATCTGGCGAATTGAGACTTGCACCCTCTGCGAGCCTTCCGCATTATTTCTCTGACGGGAAAGGTAAGAAATAGTGGAAAATAAAACATCGCTCGCCTTCACAATTCCCCATAAAAAATTTAGTGTTTTTTAAAATGTCAATTGTATTGTTTTCACATATTTTTGAGTGATAAAAAACTGAAATATTGCGTGCAAAGCTGATTATTGAATAATATACGCGCACCCAACCTAAACTAATCGTGAACATAATCACATAATAATTATTTATTCTCCATAACATACGGAATATTGTTGGTATTGCACATTTCACAATCGTAATAAATACTTTAAGTGAATAAAATATTTCTAACTTTGATGCAGAAACAAATATATATACACACACGTCTGAATATTTGAGGTTAAACACGAAAAAAACATGGCTGCCACAGAGGGTGCCTCCAATATCCATCTCGCGCTCCCTCCTCCGAGTTGGAACAACAAATAGGACTCTCTGTGACGTCAAGAGTGGTCGAGAAAGTACTCTATCGGCGAATAGGAACACGGCCTAAGAATTATCAGGTGAATTGTGAATCGTTAATCCAGAAGACGTACTAGCATGTGCGAGAACCACGGCTACTGCGTAGTGCTTCGCCCATTCCGACCCAGCGTACTCAACTGTGCACATTACGCAAGTGTAAAGTCTGTTCGCGGTAAACTGAGCACTTTCGAGAGCTCTGCTCAAGAAATACTTGTAAGCAAATTGTGTGCCGTTTCGCCATACGTGAAACTAACATTGCAGTGGGCCTGGTCACTTTGTTCATGCATTGGTCAAACGAAACTGTAAAGTTATTGGAAACATAAATAAAATATACATTTGAAATTTTGACAATTACGTGCACAAATAATAGAAGCAAAATAAATAATTTTTTTTGTCACAATCTTGGCAATGTGAAGACTAGAAAAAAGGAAACCTAAATATTGAGTTCCTGGAGGGAATATTCAGTGAACTTTAAACACTTATTTCTCGCAAACCATTTATCCGAATTTTATGATCGACGTATCGTCGTATGCCCCTTTAAATGATCTATAATATGAAATCAAAACAGATCCGATTAAGAAAGAAAGTTAAAAGAGAAATCTAAAAAAGCCAAACATTAACCAAGGGGTCCGACGTAACTCAGAAACTGCTAATACCACACTCACCAGACATATTTTAATCAAAAGAGGACACCCATAAACTATAGGAATATTCTATATTTGTTGCACAGTCTGGCAAAATTAAGACGTGAAAAAAGGAAAAATAAATAATGTGTCCCTGGAGGGAATCTTCAGTGAAATTTAATCCCTCATTTCTCGCGAACCATTTATGAGAATTGAATGATCGATGAACAGTTGGATTACCCTTTAAATTCTCTTTAGTATGAAATTGAGATAGATCCAAACAAGCAATAAAGTTAACAGAGAAATAAAAAAAAGCAAAATTTCAATCGAAAGAACACCCCCGAAAACTATAAGAATAGGCTATCTTTATTGCACAATCTTGGCAAAATAAAGACGAGAAAAAAGTAAAACCAAATACTGATTTTATGGAGGAAATCTTCAGTGAAATTTAAACCCTTAATAATCGCGAACCATTTATACACCTTTAATGATCGACATATAGTTCGATTTACCTTCAATTTCTCTAAAAAATGAGAACTAAACGAGTCCGATTAGGTGAGAAGTTTTAAGAGAAATAAAAAAATGCCAGAAATCATCCAATGCCAGAAATCATCCCTTTCGGAAAATGGTTTTTGGTCCGGAAAACGGTTTTCATAAAACTAAGTCAATGTTGCTATCAGCCTCTTACGAATGGAATTTCTTATAACCTCTTACAGTCCATAATTCTGAACTGTAATTTACTGTCGGAATAACCCTAAATAACAAACCTAACCCAGAAACTGTTATAACCTCACTCAACGGACATATTTAATCAAAATAGCACCCCCCGAAAACTATAGGAACATGCTATCTTTGTTGCACAGTCTGGCAAAATTAAGACGCGAAAAAAGGAAAACTGAATAATGAGTTCCTGGAGGGAAACTTCAGTGAAATTTAAACCCTCATTTCTCGCTAACCATTTATCCGAATTTAGTGCCCGACATATCGTTGTATTCCACTTTAAATTCTCTATAATATGACATCAAAACGGATCCGATTAAAGAATAAAGTTAAAAGAGAAATATAAAAAGGCCAAAAATTAACCAGTGGTCCAACCTAACCCAGAATTGCACATTCTGGCAAAATGGAGACAAGAAAAAAGAAAAACTAAATTACGAGTGGCCAGCGGGAACCCTCGATGAACTTTAAAACCTCATATCTCGCGAAACATTTAATAGATTTTTATTGATAGGTATATCATCAGATTCTTCATAAAATTCTCTACAACATGATATTTAAATGGAGCCGATTAAGTAAGAAATGGTTAAGAATTTACCTGGTTTCCTTAACAATTTTGGTAATCGAAGCTAATTTCGCATATTCATTATACGAACAGACACTGGAAACTCCTTCCTCACACATACAGGAACCTCCTTTACATTCTGCCAAGATTGTGCAATTAAGATAGCCTTTTACTATAGTTTTCGGGGGTGCTCTTTTGATTGAAATGAGTCTGGTAAATGCAGTCGTAGATGAACACAATGGACGTACGTTTGATAACTTCGCGGGAAAACTAGCACTTCGAAGACTCTGCAACGCCGTTCAAACGCCATGTATGGATTTGGAGTTGAAGTATTTGGGCGGCTCTTAACAACGAGTTCTCGACAGCCGATGAAGGTGAAACGAGGTG
>NQII01007640.1:41149-55095 GCA_002778355.1 Clitarchus hookeri
CCCGGCCGGGGATTGAACCCGGTTCGCCTCAGTGGGAGGCGAGCAGTCTAACCGCTCAGTCAACACGGCCCCTCAAGCGCCATGTAGGCGGAAGCGAAAGTACAGTACGCGTCATAACTTTTTTTTAGTTTGCAACGCCTGAAAACGTGAATTAAAGTGAGGTGTGAAAGGGTCGACGCCTAATTTGTTAACTGCAAACGCAGCTTTAGACTGCGGCGGGCGTCGGACGGGAATATGATCGTGACGCGGACGAGTCTCCGGGGTTGACGGACCGTCGGCGGTCTGGCAGGCGGCCTTATCCTCGGACGCCAAAGTCAACAAGGAAGCTGCACCCCCCACCAAGCAGCCTCGCCGGATTGTTGATAGCCGCCCGGCCGCGTGAGTTACGACCAAGCCTACCTCCCTCTACTTCCCGGACCAACACTGTGCCCACTTCAAGGCTACTGCAACACACTTGAAGGCCCTCCTCGGTGTCAGGGGCCGCGGTGGTGTAGTGGTTAGACCACTTTCCGAGCGGAGCCGCATGCGGGAATCGCGCCGGACGATGCCGCTGGTCAGCGGGTTTCCTCGGGGATCTCCCGTTCCTAACGCCCCTTGCATTCCAGCGCTGCTCCGTGCTCACCTCGCTTCATCCTCCGTCGGCTCTCGAGACCTCGATGTTTGACCCGCCCAAATCTCCGCACTCACTCAACAGAGTTTAATTAGAATAACGAGGGATGTCCTTATCAGTTACGGTACGCGACTAACCTGAACGATAACGTCACCGTAGGCTGAATGCTGTGGAGGTTAGCGACGATCGGCACGCCAAGCTGCATCTTGAGGGTCGTTCTTCGGCGTGGGTCCACACACAGGACATCTCTCGCACGAAGTGTTGCCAAGCGAATCGCTCAATGCGAAAAGGGATTCAGTCACCAAATTGGCAAAATTGAGTTAACCAAAGGATTTGTGTTCTTATAGGGTAGACCCACGTTTCTATGCAAAAAAAAGNCCAAATTGGCAAAATTGAGTTAACCAAAGGATTTGTGTTCTTATAGGGTAGACCCACGTTTCTATGCAAAAAAAAAAAAAAAAAAGAGCTTCAGTTTCACTGCCATACACTGTCTAAACACAACTCAATTTTTAATATCCTATGCAGAAAGGGCTTCAGTCAGTGAGTGAAGTCCTTTCTGCTTGGAATAATAACTGCTTGGGAAATTAAACTTTGTTCTATATGTAGTGGCAACAACTAGTGTTATATAGCTTATGGTGGCGTAGTTATCCCAAATACCGTGGCCCCGGGAGGGGAGGTCCTCTGGCGCTTCTGTGCTATGTTCTAGAAGCTATAGAATGTATCGGGTTCTTTGCCATGGTCTCATGACCGCGGTCACGTGCGCATGTTGTGGCTTTCTATCTTAGCCTGTGTAAACGACATAGTTAACCCGTCCGAGCTCTGTGTCCGCTACAGCGAACGTGCTGCATACGAAGGAAACGCATGAGCAGAACTGTACACAACTAGGACCCTGGCACAACACAGTCGAGTGTATTTCCCGTGGCTGACGTGATTCGTCAACAGCCTCTTAAGCAGCAAGTACACGTTTCATTGGTCGCGGGGCCGAAGCAAGTGCTGAATCAGGGCGAGTACAGGAAGAACCAAAAATATTGCGAGACCGCGACACTTAGAACCGTATAATTAATACGGAGTGCAGTCATCTGAGAGTCGTTGTGGATGATGAGGCAAGTTCCATGCACCACAGTGAGTATGTTTCAAGAAAGGCAGTAAATAGCTTATCAAATACTGAACTCATTTTAATACTTTCTCTATGCAGTTCAGTTCAGATACTGTACGCAAAAATATTGGCAAATCCTTTGTAACGTTTGAAAGAATGTGCATTCTATGCAATTTAAGTTCAGATCACCAGCTGTTTTATTTAAGCCCGTGTTTCGTTTTGATTTTACAGTAAGAAGTGTGAGTATTTGTTTATATTATTAGAAATGCTAAAGATGTTTTTTTTTTAGCATATTCCAATTTTTGTTTAAAGGATAAACGATAGTTGTTTCGTTTATTGTCTTCAAATGCAGTATGAAAGTAAGAGTAATTTTGCAATGTTTATATTAAGAAGTTTGTTAGAATAAGGGAAATTTGGCAGAATTTTGTGGTAACTAGGACGATAGCGTTTAAAAAAAAGAGAGAAAAAACACAACATTAGCAAGCTGTTCCGAATACTATCTTGCGAAATCATTTTCATTTTATTAAAAACCATAAAAGAATATACCGGCAGGAAGAATTATTTCCAGATGAACAGTCACAAAATTTTTGGAACTGTGTGAAACAGGTACTCATGCAGAACTACGCTACAGATAAGTTTCATTTTTTGCACCATCGTGCAGCTTTTCGCTGGCGAAATTTCTACAGTCGAGCTTAATATTTTATTTTGTTTACCAGCCTAGACATGATATCTGCGCAGAACTTTAGATAATTTATTTTGAGTCTTAATTATCTAGCGCTGAGAAACTCAATGAAGTTAAACATATTTGCATAATAACTGTTATAGAGAAATACAATGCATATTTGCTAGTGTCGTACGTTCCAGGGTTGAGAAATTTTCTGGAATTTATTTTACAGTTATAATATTTGAGATAATATTCTATTATTTTATTTAAATCTTGATGTAGCCAAATTAGCATTTTATAAATTAATTTCGTAAGTAATTAAATCCAGTATAGAGCCAAGCTGCATCAATTTTATTCATGTAGAGTTGAGACACGCGAATGTTGGTTGTATTTCACGTTTGGTCTGTTTAGCAAATTGTACTGCTTTCAGCGTGTCTCCAGATGTGAGTATTTATAGAGGACGAAAATATTATCAGCGTGTGAAGCGAAATNGGCGCTTCTGTGCTATGTTCTAGAAGCTATAGAATGTATCGGGTTCTTTGCCATGGTCTCATGACCGCGGTCACGTGCGCATGTTGTGGCTTTCTATCTTAGCCTGTGTAAACGACATAGTTAACCCGTCCGAGCTCTGTGTCCGCTACAGCGATCGTGCTGCGTACGAAGGAAACGCATGAGCAGAACTGTACACAACTAGGACCCTGACACAACACAGTCGAGTGTATTTCCCGTGGCTGACGTGATTCGTCAACACTTCCACAGCTCTACGTGGTTGGCGAGTGGTTTTCCCCAACGGCCTCTTAAGCAGCAAGTACACGTTTCATTGGTCGCGGGGCCGAAGCAAGTGCTGAATCAGGGCGAGTACAGGAAGAACCAAAAATATTGCGATATCGCGACACTTGGAACCGTATAAGTAGGGCCAGTGACTTTTCGCGTAAAAATCGGAGCACACAGTAGACTTCAATACTATATACACACCTCAACTGTTGTTATACATCCATTGGCTGCTGGTGCCGTGTCCATCTTTGACCAAGCCACCCAGGACCAAGTAACTCCGACACTGAACCTTCGTGATTCGTGCGCAAAAGGTTAACACGGGCCAGAACATATTTTCAACCAATCGAAGTAGCTAGACGACCCTACAGTGCTTTGGACTGTATCTTGTCTCGAAATCTTTTCGCGAAATATCACTGCCGCTACGTATAGTTAATGCGGAGAGCAGGCAACTGAGAGTCGTCGTGGATGACGAGGCAAGTTCCATGCACCACAGTGAGTATGTTTCAAGAAAGGCAGTAAATAGCATTTCAAAAACTGTACTCAAAAATATTGGCAAATCCTTTGTAACTTTTGAAAGAATGGGCATTCTATACAATTTAAGTTCAGATCACCAGCTGTTTTATTCAAGCCCGTGTTTCGTTTTGATTTTACAATAAGAAGTGTGAGTATTTGTTTATATTATTAGAAATTCTAAAGATGTTTTTTTATCATATTCCAATTTTAGTTTAAAGGCTAAATTATAGTTGTTTCGTTTATTGTTTTTAAATGCAGTTTGCAAGTAAGAGTAATTTAGCAATGTCTATATAAATAAGTTTGTTAGAATAAGGGAAAGTTAACAGAATTTTGTGGTAACTAGGACGAAAGATTTAAAAAAAAAAGAGGAAAAAAAAACACGACATTAGCAAGCTGTTTCGAATACTATCTTGCAAACTTATTTTCATTGTATTAAAACATATAAAAGAATATACAGGCAGTAAGAATTCTTTCCAGGTGAAATGTTCCAAATTTTTGGAATTGTGTGAAACAGGTACTCACTCATGCATAACTACGCTACAGATAAGTTTCATTTTTTGCACCATCGTGCAGCGTTTCACTGGCAAAATTTATACAGTCAAGCTTAATATTTTATTTTGTTTACCAGCCTAGACATGATATCTGCGTAGAACTTTAGATAATTTATTTTGAGTCTTAATTATCTAGCGCTGAGAAACTCAATGAAGTCAAATTTATTTGCATAATAACTGTTATAGAGAAATGCAATGGATACTTGCTAGTGTCGTACGTTTCAAGGATGAGAAATTTTCTGGAATTTATTTTACAGTTATAATATTTGAGTTAACATTCTATTATTTTATTTAAATCTTGATTTACCCAAATAAGCGTTTCATAAATTAATTTAATAATTAATTAAACCCAGTATAAAACCAAGCTGCATCAATTTCATTCATGTAGAGTTGAGACGTACGAATGTTGGTTGTATTTCACGGAAAGTCATATTAGTATGCGAAACAAAATGATCATATTATATATATGTTGTGGGTGTGTAGGGTGTGTTTAATTCATCATTCATTGAAACGTTCATACCGGCCAAGGCTAAATATTTTTCTTAATACAGCTGCACAAGGTTAGGAAAGCTTCCGTACCTCTCGAGATTAAGGGGTATGGCAGTCTTCAATTCCTGTTAGTCATATACATTATCCAGGAATAATATTTCCATTACTGAAACAACATACATTATTATATAGAATTGTTATTAAAAATATCACATTAGACCTTAACTAGTGTCTGAATGTTTGGGGCACTGCAAAGCATTTGCAAGGCAGCATGGGACTAAGATGTAGTGCCTTGCGCTTGGCATTATGGGAGAGAAAGGCCCACACAGCACAGGATATCCAAATTTTATCCAAAATATCTAAAAGTCATTTGTGCCACCTACTGGATATCCATTAGATATTACAAACCCACCAATGGCCATTAGGGGCAAGTGACTAAATCTAAACATGTCTATAGGAAATACAAAATATTTACATCACATTTTGGATACTGGGCGGATATTTGGATATCTTTTGGCAGTCTTTCGGATGTAACTTTGCTATTCCTGGATGTCCCCGGATATCCTAAACATCAGAAAGTGAAATCCGTTAGATATTTTTTGGATGTCGATGTGTTGTATGGGGGATGATGCAAATAATTCTCATGAGCAGAGGCACCTGATTTTCGTGAAAAGGGTTCCACGCAGGTGAGATTTTTTTATATCTCACGTGCACACCTGCAGTTTTCGTTTGGTTGTTGGTAGCTCGTCTTCGTGAGGAGCGATATCGGTACTTTAACTGCCAATAAGAATGAAGGGTCCGCTACGTGGCCCTTGAACTGGGCTGGAGAGTTTGAAATACTGTTTTTTTTTTCTCCAGAGAACTAACAAAAGTACGTCCAGCGTGCTGATTTACGAAAAGAACACACACTTCAGATGACGGCTATTGAGTGCTTGTAGGACCTCGTGCACATTAGAAACACCATTTCAGGGTACTCCGAAATGGTTAAAAACGTCTTTTTAAAACGCCGTATCTCTAGATACACACATCAGATACATACACTCCAGGGCCCTGCGTTGAACCTTCCAACAAACTTTCCACCAATAAAGTCACCGCTGAAAGTCCCATAGGTACAGGCAGTGCGACGAGAACACTGCTCGCCAGTTCAGATTGCGAGTAGGTGAATAGGTTTGGGCGGCTCTTTAACATCGTGGTGTTGAGAGAAAATCTTTAACCCTTTCATTCCCACACTAAGTTATGGTTTCTGGTGTTGCAAATAAGAAATTTTCTGACGCGTGCTGTACTTAAGATGACAAAGAACTTGTTTTGTTACCACGGCCAATGAGCTGTGCGCTTCACGTTCGGTGATCAGTGATATGAGCCAGTCATTTAGTACCAAGGAAGATCATTGGGTACTGAGTCTCGAAGTGTACAGCAACGGCCAAATATAATATTCCTGTGCAACATGTAGACAATTGTCTACAATGGGCGTGGAAGGGTTAAAGGATTTCCCTGTACATCAATACTAACTAACATAAGCGAAACCAGGGGACGTGGGTATGGCCCCTCCCCTATTTGTATTGATAATTTTCTTATGAATATAGTATAAAAAGAAAATTGTAAATTTCATTTGTAAAGAAACAGGTTAATAAATGCTACTGAGATATTTTGAAAGATCATTGTGAAAGGCTGAAATAATATCATAAACATGTAGGGTAGAAAAGTTAAGTTATAGCCTTTTGGATATATGGCTGGGTTGTGTCAATGAAACAGCTTCGAATTTTCCATGTCCGCACCCCCATTTTCAGAACTCTGACTTCACTACTGCTAACTGTCATGAGTAGGGCCAGTGACACTTCGCGTAAAAATCGGAGCACACAGTAGACTTCAATACTAAGTTATATACACACCTCGGCTGTTGTTATACCTCCATTGGCTGCTGGTACCGTGTCCGTCTTTGACCGAGCCACTCAGGACTAAGTAACTCCGACACTGAACCTTCGTGATTCGTGCGCAAACTGTTAACACGGGCCAGAACATTATTTAGCCAATCAAAGAAGCTGGACGACCCTACAGTGCTTTGGACTGTATCTTGTCTCGTAATATTTTCGCGAAATATCACTGCCCCTAGTCAAGAGTAACAATAATCAACTCGGCTCTCCATCGGTTGATAGCCAGTATTACACTTTACTCGGTGGAGTACGTGTGTCGTTTGCTGTGCGAAGTGGAGACCAAAGGGAAATGCCGTTCTTGTAACGGAGACTTCATTGCAAATACTGCCGAAAGGCTTGAGGAATTGGATCAGTAGCGAAACGAAGAAGCGGAACAATTCTGACGAGACACGGGGTGGCATGCGGGTAAATGCTTTGTATTGAAAGTAAGGGCGTTACTGATTGAGTGGAGGATAGGTTTATCGAGAAAACAGGCAGAAAACCGTGTAACGGCACAAGGCACACCGAGAAAAAAAATATTTTTGTTTTGGAACCACTTCTACTGTAGGTACCATCTGAATATTGCTAACATTGATAGTAATATCAACAAAACTGTTGTATTCCCTGCCCGTGATTGTATCTGCTACTGTACATAATGTTGATACAGCACAGCACAGCGGTCCTACTACACAACAGATAGAACCTCCAACAGGACAACTTCAACAATATGTTGATTGTTCCCACGGCAACGAGGATAGTAAAGTCCTCACATAATGTTCTGCTGCTGGTACCCTCAAACCCTATTAAAGGCTGTTTGCGGTAAACTGAGCACTTTTGAAATCAACCCTTTAAAAAATGTCACTGTACCCGCCTTTATATACTACTTTAACGTACACGCTAACATTCGCCCAGTTAAGTTGGTGACGACAAAGGGAAAGTAGTTACGTGTCTTGAAATTGAATTTAAACTGCTGGATAAAAGCCTGAATACTGAGATTATTTATGTTGCTTTCTGTTTATTTAAATACATTTAAGTTTAAGAATTAGCATGTTTGTAAAAATTTTACTTTTACAACTGCTCCATTGTTTCAACTTGGATGGCGCATTAATAGGGTGAGCAGGCCCGTGGCAACGTTAATGTTGTATCCATACAAGTAGATATTTCCCATGGTTTTCAAAAGTGCTCGCCTTACCGTGAACACCGTATACACTGGAGAGCCAAAAAAAAAACTGGTATAGGCGTGCGTATGCAAATAACAGAGGTATTTGGATTTTCGCGTACGACCATTTCACGAGTGTACCGTGAATATCGGGAATCCGGTAATACATCAAATCTTCGACATCGCTGCGGTCGGAAAAAGATCGTGAACGAACGGGACAAACGACGACTGACGAGAATCATTAAACGTGACAGACGTGCAACCCTTTCTCAAATTGGCGCAGATTTCAATGCCTCCTGCATACCTTCAGACATTAGTCGAGTCCATGCCACGTCGTCTTGCGGCACTTCTGCGTGCTCGCGGGGGCCCTA
This sequence comes from Clitarchus hookeri, assembly GCA_002778355.1. NCBI lineage: Eukaryota > Metazoa > Arthropoda > Insecta > Phasmatodea > Phasmatidae > Clitarchus > Clitarchus hookeri. Next base: position 49,287 of record NQII01007640.1, read on the forward strand.
CACGATATTAGGCAGGTGTACCAGTTTTTTTNCACACTGCGAAGCTCAATGACCAGTTATCGTACCTCTGGGTAAATGATTCGCAAATCGTCTCGCTGGTCCAGGTCATGATTACTTCATGTAACTGTAACCGAACATATAGCCTACAGATCATTGGCTGTGGCAACGAAACAAGTGTTTGGTCGACTTAAGCACAGCACGAATAACAACAAATTTTTTGTTTGCAACACCTGAAACCCGTATATTGAAGTGCGTCTGACTGCATTAACAATTCGCCAGACGAACTGCGTAAACATCTCGAAGCGCTTGTTTACGTAAACAGTATTCCAGCCTCAGATCCCATCCTCCACGTAGTTTACGATAGCCGTTACTGGCAGAAAAGCAGTCCAATGTTGGGACACGGAGACTGGCTTCGCGCAGCTAGCGCGATCACTCTACCCTGTACATTCACCCGACGTTTATGACGTGTACGCTCCTCCGTTTTTTTTCTACTGTCTATCCTAACTGGTAAGCCACACCGTATTAACACTGGCTACATTTATTATTAGATTTAAGTTTAAATTTTGAATTAAAGATATTAATTTCTTTAGAAAATTAGTTAAGACAAAAATGGCCATGGCTTTCAAAGTTACTGTGTATGTTTACTTTAGCTATCTATCTATTTTTAATTAAAGTTATTTATTTAAGGGTGCAGGTTGATACACTTTATTTATTCTTGGTAATTCACTAATATGTGAGAAGAGGTATGATGGCTGTTTTCTACGCTCCTCCGTTGGCAGCCCTGATCCGCCCCTGGTTGAGGGGCGACCCGCGACTGCAACGACCTCGCGCTTCGTAAAGCACCCACGAAGGTTTCACCCTTCCCCTCCCCCCCTCCGCTCATTGGGCCTCGTGCAGCTGATCGAGCGGCAGCGGCTTCGTTGTTGATCCTGGCACGCATCCGAAAACCTCTCGCGCGTCATAATTCCCGTCTGAAAATTTTTCTAAAATTACGAGAGCGCTTCTCCTACACCCCCACCCCCCCTCTCGCAGCCGACATACTTAACTCAGAAATAGAGCTTATAATTCGCCCAGGGGATTCCTCGCGGTCCGGACCGGATTTTCCTGCATGCCCCTCGCTTCAAAACACACCCTAACTCAAGTCCCTTCCTCGGAAATTAATCCCGGGGCGAAATCCCCTCGCGCGGGGTTATATATCACTTGAGCTACGAGTCGGCTAATTTTAATGTTCCTTCGGGTCTTGTTTTTACACGGGACTTCTATACTCCGGCGAGGACTGCTAAGGGAATGCATGCCCGCACTCACTAGGCGGGAATGTCTTGCTCTGAGGCATGCAGCTGCTGATATTCCTGGCTGAAGGTGAAAATATACGCGCGTCTACAAATAGTTCTCGAATGACGTCGTCTGAGTGACGAACGGCGTGGTTACAATATACTTATTTTCTATGGGTAGGGCCAGTGACTTTTCACGTAAAAATCGGAGCACACAGTAGACTTCAATACTATATACACACCTCAGCTGTTGTTGCACCTCCTTTGGCTGCTGGTGCCGTGTCCGTCTTTGACCAAGCCACTCAGGACTAAGTAACTCCGACACCGAACCTTCGTGATTCGTGCGCAAACGGTTAACACGGGCCAGAACATTTTTTTTTTTTAGCCAATCGAAGAAGCTGGACGACCCTACAGTGCTTTGGACTGTATCTTGCCTCGAAATCTTTTCGCGAAATGCGAAATATCACTGCCCCTATCTATGAGTGCTGTTAAGATTATGAGCGAGTTGCTATCTCCGTTAGTTTGCAGGGCCAGTGCAATACATCTAGGTAAGTCTGAAACGATGAAGATAAACTAAATATCACAATAGACTGTTCACGGTAAAGTGAGTACTTTTTGAAGCCCCCCTCATTCGGAATAATATCAATAAATATATTTCATTGCAGCCTTAGATGTTAACTTTCGGGTCATTACGTTTATTAATTTTATGGCAATACTTATTTTAAAAGTTGGCGGAAGAATATAAAAATGTCTGATAGGAAGAAAGTAACTAGGGCCTCAAAAGCGCTCACTTTATCGGGAACAACCTATAGTTCACGGTTTAACTAAGCATTTTAACAATCAACTTTTCAAAAATAAATCCCTGTTCCTTAACGTGTACAGTTAAGACTAACTCGTTGGCGTGGTCACTCTTAAGTTGGCAATAAAATAAGAAATGCAGTTCTGTGTTTTAACGCCGTATTGGAAGCCCAAGGTTTAAATGTTTAGACACTAAATTTATTCTGTTAGTTATAATTCTTTTTAGACGTACAATAATGAGAATGAGGATATTAGGAACGTTACGTTACGTTCCCAAAAATTTCACAGTTACACATGAGAGGCGCATGGATAAAGTGAACGGTCCCAGAGCAATGTTAATTTTTTACGTGGCGAACGGATACACAACAGGCAGAAAAGTAGATTTAAAGCAGGGCTTTCAAAAGTTCCCAATCTAACCGCGAATAGCTGTTCTTGGTTAAATCTTCTACGCAGATAATTGACTATCGTGATGGCGATATAATGATCTCACATATTTTGTCGTTTACTTGTTCTCTGTTAAGGGTGTTGGATACCCTATAAATGTAATAATTTTATATTTGTACCAAACATAGTTCAACTTGTACGCATTACACGTGATGCTATTTTTCCTTGAATAAAAAAATGTGTACTTCATTTTATAAAAATAATTAGAAGTAAAATCCACCTTTTATTTTTTGTTTTACTGCAGCCACAATAACAAATATCTAATAACTGAGATATTATGATGGTATGATTGTACTGTGCCCATTGCCGACCATGAGACAAAAAAAGACACCTACAACGAACGGCATTTGATGAAATATGTAAATACAGATATAATTAATGGCAGATATAATATTCCAACATCACCAGTACGGAATTATCGCATGTAGATCAATCATAGCGAAAGAGTGTTAAATAGAATTCATCAAGTAGAGACTAAATAAATATCGCACACACACACAGAACTCAAGAAGACAAAAAACCAAAAAACCTTTTACAACTACACTAAAGCTGTTTCCTTGTCGTAGCAAATGTTTTCTAACGAAACAAATCTTGCTAATTATTTGGCTGTGGTGTTGTAAACAGTTTTTCTTTCATTTTTGTCTTGCTGAGTTTTGTGTGTATGCGATTTTTATTTAGTCTCTTGGTCAGCAATGGACACAGTTCAACCATACCATCATAACAACATGAACTCACCATTGCAATTAAACTTCAAAGACAAAACTAACTAAGATGTACTAGTGAAAAAATTTACAATGTAAACTAATGCATTGGCCTACCACTTGACACATATGTAATCACCAAATAACAGTTCATGCATTTAAAAAATGTAAAAAATATACAGACATTTCTGTATATGTAACATTTGTTTTTTCATATGAATGGTCTGTTATTTGGTAATTACATATGTAAATACGTATATTCATAAATAACTATGTAATACTGGCTTCTAGCTTTCATTAAAAATGTGATAAGATAGGTGGTACTAAGTTGTTCTGGCTGATACGTTACCACAAATGACCGTATGTTACAAGCAACAATGCCTAGGACGAGAATACTAATCTATATCCAGTTTGATAATAACGCCATAGACACGCAAGTTAGAACTCAAGAACGCTCTGAATTATTTCTGGCAGTGAATTTGCGGTCGGTTTCTTCAGCAACGTTTTTTGTCAACTCGTATTACATAGCGTAATTTCCCATATTAAAAACTTCATAGGAATTGCGCATTTCTGTTTATTTACACCACGGAGTTATCTTTTTAAGGGATTGAAACAGGTCCGAAGATATCTGTTATTGTAGCTACATTGCGTATCATATCACTTCAGTTAATTTCGGCAGACATTGTGACCAACGTACACAGCATATAAAAAGTAAACGCCTTCATTTACAAAGTATTGTGTCAAATTATGATTTTTAGCCGGATGTATGTTGTTATGTTGGTGATCTTTCCCATGATTATGAAGGAAAATAGTGCTCGGCATTAAAAATTATAATTTAGAACTTTAATGATAATTAAAAAATCTATTGTTTAAATCACGTTTTTAGAATTTTACATTTTTTAAGCTATATGTAGGGGCAGTGATATTTCGCTAAAATATTTCGAGACAAGATACAGTCCCAAGCACTGTAGGGTCGTCCAGCTTCTTTGATTGGCTAAAAAAATGTCCTGGCCCGTGTTAACCGCTTTCGCACGAATCACGAAGGCTCAGTGTCGGAGTTACTTAGTACCGAGTGGCTTGGTCAAAGACGGACACGGCACCAGCAGCCAATGGAGGTGTAACAACAGCTGAGGTGTGTATATAGTATTGAAATCTACTGTGTGCTCCGATTTTCACGCGAAAAGTCACTGGCCCTAGCTATAGGCCATGGAGTTTAAATCATTTTGAAAAGTTACGGTAGAGCATGCGTACATTACGGTTACGTGAGACGCCTCTACTTGATGAATGCTATCGAACCCTCTTTCGCAATGATTGATCTACATGCGATAATTCCTTACTGGTGGTGTTGGAATGTTATATCTGCAATTAATTATTTTTGTATTTATATATTTCATTAAATGCAGTTTGTTGTATGCCCCTTTTTGGAACAATAAGTGTGTTGTTAATTGAATAAGTAAAAAAATTAACTTTTTCTTATCAGAGGCCGACAAAAGTGATTTTAGTGAAGTAATCCTCCAAGGCCATTTACGTGTTTATGAATTACGACGTCAACATTAAGTTTGCGAGTTTTGTAAACAATGTTTTCGGAATTGTTGTAAGAATATTTGAAATGTGCGTGGCCTTTATAAAACGTCATGTTCATACCCTAGTTAATTATACTGAAAATCTAATTATTTTTACGTGTGAAGTTAAATGCACTGGAAATGTTTTTACATTGAGCATTTCTCACATCGGCATGAAGAGCGACATATTTTTTCGCGTTTTGTTCTTCTCGGAGGTTTTTTTTTTAATGCACGTGGCCTAAATAAAATACCATTTTCGGTGTAGTTCATTATATGGAAGAATTTAACGATTTTAATGTGCGAGTTTAACTTCACTGAAAATGTTCAGTGCGTATTTCTCGCATCGGCACGAAAAGCGACTCATTTACACCATTTTGTTCTTTGGATGAAGTTACAACCTTCGAGTTACAGTAATTTGAATATTATTTCCGCACGAGGAAAAATTTTCCACTACATCATGAAAACAATGGACGGTTAAAATTTCTTATCGTAATAAAAGCCGCAAAACAATCCGGTTGCACTAAATACGATAAACTTAGGGTCCCCCACCCCCGTCAATAAAATAAAGAGAACCCTAACTAGTATGTTACTTGGTCACAATAAAATAAAACGGGTAGGAACTGCAACCCCATTTACTAGCCTTAGAACTGGACTGAAGTCACGTGTCGTTGGATTCGTAGAGTTTGTTTACAAACATTGATCTCTCTCTCTCTCTCTGGCAGAACAGCTGTAGCAGCTCTACTGTTCGAGAACTGTCAAACTTTACCGAAGTTATATGAAACGGAGAATATCTTTTATAGCAATAAATCCAAAACAGTAAAGTTCGCTGAAGAGTAATACAAAGTACGTCTACAAAATTAAAACAATTTTTATTATTTTTAATTTAAGTATGGAACTTTAGTAACTCCGTCTACGAATTTCTCGCCCACGATGCTCCAATAAATTCTTGTGTGCCTTCCCATAACTTAACAAAACATCCCCGCCTCGGGACAAGGCAATCAGCGTTTATAATTTTTTTATACTCTTCTCTCCC
>NQII01007640.1:55251-66297 GCA_002778355.1 Clitarchus hookeri
TCCATACAGTTTCTACCAAAAGTTTAAGACCACCAGCCATTATCACACTACGTGACATTGGTCTTAAACGTTTAAAGTAATCAACTTGAACCAAATTTGTTGCAGAATAAAAATTTTTAATAAAATAATTTTAAAATAAGGTTTTTTATTAAGTTACAATCTTGTTTTTAAATAATTAATTTTTTCTTAAATTACATTTACCACCGCAAGGAACTCTACGACGAATGCTACTTGCTACTGAAGCGGAACCCGTAAACGGAACGAGCCGAATAATTGGGATGAGCTCGAGCTGTTTTACAATACACACGAACGTAAATATGTGCAACCGCGGCATGCTTACAAGGATAGAGATGTGTCTTAGAGCTACAGGAGGCGTTGAGTATTACTGGAAACATTTATACAACACATGCTAGAAACAGTTCAATGGTGTACTGTGCAGTATGCGTGTGACAATCCTTTGTAATATGTAGGGCTAGTGACTTTTCACGTAAAAATCGGAGCACACAGTAGACTTCAATACTATATAAACACCTCAACTGTTGTTACACCTCCATCGGCTGCTGATGCCGTGTCCGTCTTTGACCAAGCCACTCAAGACTAAGTAACTCCGACACAGAACCTTCGTGATTCGTGCGCAAACGGTTGACACGGGCCAGAACATTTTTTAGCCAATCAAAGAAGCTGGACGACCCTACAGGGCTTTGGACTGTATCTTGTCTTGAAATCTTTTCGCGAAATATCACTGCCCTTAGTGATATGAAATTCATGTTCCCGGCGGGGCGGTCTTAAACTTTTGNGAAATCTTTTCGCGAAATATCACTGCCCTTAGTGATATGAAATTCATGTTCCCGGCGGGGCGGTCTTAAACTTTTGGTAGAAACTGTAGAGAGAGGCAGAGAGAGAGAGAGCGAGAGAGAGAGAGAGAGAGACATATATAGAGAGAGACCGTGTGGGAAAGAACGAGTTAGTGGCAAACAGAAGAATGGTATACGTGATATGTTCCGTGTTTGTCTTCGACAACTTTTCGACTTCTCCCTCCGCCCCACCCCACGTTCCATTTTCGTATTGGCTTCCCATTTTCCTACCCGGAGGCCATAGGATGGTTTTTTTTTTTTTTTTAAGTCTCGACGTCGTTCATTGGCTCACCAACACCGACTAGGATAACGTGATTTTTTTAGCGAATAAATCGGAGCACACAGTAGACTTCAATACTATATACACACTTCGGCTGTTGACATGCCTCCATTGGCTGCTGGTGTCGTTCCCGCAACTGACCGAGCCACTCAGGATTCTGTAACTCCGACACTGGACCTTCGTGATTCGTTGCGCTAGCAGTTAACACCAACCAGAACATGTTTCAGCCAATCAAAAAAAGGTAGAAGACTGCACGTTGCTTTGAACTGTATCTTTTTTCGAAATATTTTCGCAGAAATACCGCTACCGCTACCTACCGGTTTTTCACGAAAAGATTTCAGGACAAGTTGTGTTCCAAAGCACCTTAGTTCAGAACCACTCTCGTGGTTGGGTCTTTTGAATTGTTACGCGTATTACCTGTATGCCCGCGAATAACGGACGGTCAGTATCGGAGAAACTTAATGTCTGATTGGCTCACTCATGTAACAGACTGAGTTCACACAAAGACAAGCGGCTAATAGCTAGGGGCAGTGATATTTCGCGAAAAGATTTCGAGACAAGATACAGTTCAAAGCACTGTAGGGTCGTCCAGCNGGCAGTGATATTTCGCGAAAAGATTTCGAGACAAGATACAGTTCAAAGCACTGTAGGGTCGTCCAGCTTCTTTGAATGGCTAGAAAATGTTCTGGCCCGTGTTAACCGTTTGCGCACGAATCACGAAGGTTCAGTGTCGGAGTTACTCAGTCCTGAGTGGCTTGGGTCGAAGACGGACACGGCATCAGCAGCCAATGGAGGTATAACAACAGCCGAGGTGTGTGTATATAGTATTGAAGTCTACTGTGTGCTCCGATTTTTACGCGGAAAGTCACTGGCCCTACCGATAGTGGAATAAAGACCGCAAGCGTGCACATAGGCTATCGAAGTTCAGCCCTCGCGTAAATCTTTTCGAGAAAAACAGGTGGTCCTACCTATAAAGTATGAAACAAGAAACACTAACATAAATGGCCGTAAATTAAAACATCACACTTGAAATTCGTGAAGTCTTAAGATCGTGTGGTAGACACACAACACACTAAACACTTCGATACAAATCTACAGGTTGACGGAAGCGAAGATAGAAAACATAAGAACAACGGCAACCTTACGTAATATTTTTCGCTAANACATAAGAACAACGGCAATCCTACGTAATATTTTTCGCTAAATTTACACTTTTTTAGAGTGGTGTAACAACCGCGCTGATGGAACGTATTATTTCGTCAGGATACTTGCTCACAGAGNCCTTACGTAATATTTTTCGCTAACTTCGTGATCAAGTATTTTACCAGCGTGCTCAAGCTGTTTCTTACCCCGTGAATTTACACTTTTTTAGAGTGGTGTAACAACCGCGCTGATGGAACGTATTATTTCGTCAGGATACTTGCTCACAGAGTACGCACAAACTCTTATTTAGGATTGCTCTTTCTTGATTTTTCTTTATTTATTGGTTTCCAGAAACTTGAGAACTAAATTAATGCGCTCAGCATAAATTTATGTAGGCCTACTGCGTCCTCTTGAAGAACTACTTTCCTTACTCCGCTGCCAAATCTACCGAGACCTTACATGCAAATGTGTGCTGTTTGCGCATATGCTTTTAACGGGCAGTGACTAATATATATATATATTTTAAATTTTAAAAGTGCTATTGCGTTGCTGGGATGTTGATCCAAGAAGCTAAGTCCAGAAAACAACACGATGAATCGCGGGGAGGGGGGGCACGTGGGCTTAGCGGTTAGACTGCTCGCCTCCCAACAAAGCGAGCCTGGTTCAATCCCCGGCCGGGCCACTCCCGGATTTTCGCACGTGGGAATCGTGCCGGGCGATGCCTCTGGTCGGCGGGTTTTCTCGGGGATCTCCCGTTTCGCCCGCCGGCGCTGCTCCATACTCACCTCGCTTCACCCTCATCGACTCTCAAGACCTCGATGTTAAGAGCCGCCAAAATCTCTCGCCAAATTTCACTCGCCATGGATCACAGAGTGAAGACTGGTCGTTATCGACGACTCTCTTCACATTATGCAATATTACAGCTGGTTGGTCGTATGGACATCACGCACGTTCTCTACACAGTATCCTGTATATTACTTCTTACATCTCTGTGGAGCTCCTATATACAGAGTGATTCTAAAATCATGGGACAAACATTGAGGGGTGGTAGAGTTCAATAAAACAAACAATTATTGTATAGGAATATATGGGCGGAAGTGACGCGTTGAGGCACAAACACAAAAACATAACACATTAACGGAAACATAAAATGTTCATTAGCAGCATACTTAACGAGTGATTCCGTACAGGAAATGTTAAAACAGTTGCTGGAAATACATCCACCAACAGTCACGCATGCTTGGCGACCTCTACATATGGCGTGATTGGCTGACAATGGTGGCGTGCGTGAAATACCCGGCGTATTTGAATCTGTTCGCCAATCACTCCACCGACGCTACCAAGCTTGCATTACTGTCGGTGGTAGCAATTTTGAGCAATTATTATAAACATTGCTGTAAAAAGGCATTTAGCGGCGACGTTGTAAATAAACAATGTGTTGCATTTCATGTGTTATTTTTGTGTTTGTGCCTCAACGCGTCACTCCCGCCCATATATTCCTATACAATAATTGTTTGTTTTAGTGAGTTCCACCACCCCTCAATGTTTGTCCCATGATTTTAGAATCACTCTGTATAATGTGCTGTGCGGGCCGTAAGCACAGACTCGCCTAGAAGCGAAGCACCACGACCACTTCCTGCAGTGTACACTCCGAGCGTCGCTGGACTTCCTATGCTCAGGCCGTTTTAGCTTAAGCCTCGTGCGGCTTCGTGAAGTTTAGTTTTGGATGGTTGCCAAACACGAAGATACACGAGCTTGCCCGAACTTAATGACGTCAGGTGATCTCGCCCAATAGGAAACGGCTGAAACTATGACGTCTACTTCTTCTCGTATGGAATAAAATAGACACACCTACTCCTCGAAATACGCATATTATTCTTGTGCTGTTTTAAAAAATGTAATTTATTTGTTTGTGTCAAGAAAAAACGCATATAAAACGTAAAATAGTGCAAGTTTACACAACATATAAACATGAACTGGCTATTTAAAGGATATTATTAACAAAACTTTATGGAAATTAAATAGTTATGAGAGATTTGTGAAAGGCAATAAAAACCATTTTCGCAATACTTCGCAAATCCTTATACCTTTATCGGGTAACTCAGCGCCTGAACATACAACAATTTCATGAATATTTCTACTGAAACTCAAATGCAAAATTTTTTTAGTAAGAGCAGCGATTTCTTTAATATAATTTGTAATCAAAGCATAGTCCTGTTTAACATATTTTATTGTTGTAGCAGAATATAATTACATTTTTATCTTGGACACTTTTTAAAGCTTGTTATATTTTGTGAATTAACGTGTTTACGTTTATATAATTTACATTTATATGTGAGAACAATTAAAAATCTATATTGATAAACACAATTTATTCTATGTGGCGCTATAAAGTTACTGAAACGTAGCTAGTAATGATGCTTACGAATTATAAACGCAACTGTTTTAAATATAAAAAAAAAACAGTCGTATCTCTATGTTTTCAGTTCAGTAAATATATTCACATGGCAAGTACGTGTATATTTTCACTCATATAGGTAATAACATAGGTAATATGTTATAATGTCGTCATGAAGCAGAAATCTCTATTAGATTCCAATTTAGGGATGTCAATCGGCGACTATATTTCTACACATACAAATAAGCTGGACTGACACTTCATATGACTGAGTATACGAAACGAGCCATCTAGTGACGTTTTCCATTCGTAATAATATTAACATTTATTAGTTTCTCTTGGACGAATGGAAATGTGGTGGCGAAAATATCAATACCTATTTCTAAATAGATTCAAGATGCCAGTACCCGAATATTTATTGTTAAATATCCTTGATACTTAATTAATATGCTGTGTATATGATATCGATCACATTAGATGTGATTTAGTTGGAAAAGGTAATTAGGAGCATAGAAACTTAGGATCCCATATTTTGAAATTTTTAACTTTTCGATGCTATATTTTGAAAACTATAATCACTTGGCTCCAAATATTTACCTTTATGTGGACCTTATGTACATCTATTTCAGATAATGAAATAAATAATTATCACGAGATTTGGACTTAACCTCACACGTTGTTATGATTTAATATTATACTAGGGACAAGGGAAGGTTTATACTTTTATACTTAGACGAGGGAAGGTTTACATTAACTCAGGTGAAGTTATTTATGAAACTGAACAGAGTTTAATTGATACATAATACTTGAGGCTGTTCACGATAAAGTGAGCACTTTTGAATCCAACCTTTGAAAAATGTCACTGCTCCTAACTTCCGTATATTTTAACTGGCACAAACTCTGGCATGCGCCCAGTTAAGTTGGTAACGACGTAGGGAAAGTAGTTCCATGTCTTAACGTTGAATAAAAAGTATCGGTAAAACATTTGCTGATACTGAAATGATTACAATTTTCTTTCCCTCCTTTTTAAAAATTATATTGAACTGTAATAATGCTCAAATTTGTAAAACATTTACATTTATAATAATTTCACAGTTTTACATGACGGGACACATCAATAAAGTGATCAGGCCCATTGCAATGTAAAATTTTCATATGGTGGATGGGCACAATGCAATCCGAGAAGTAGATCGTAAGCAGGTCTTTCAAATGTGCTCAGTTTACGGCGAACAGACTATAACTAGGGGCAGTAATATTTCGCGAAAAGATTTCGAGACAAGATACAGTCCAAAGCACTGAAGGGTCGTCCAGCTTCTTTGATTGGCTGAAAAAATGTTCTGGCCCGTGTTAACAGTTTGCGCACGAATGACGAAGGTTCAGTGTCGGAGTTACTTAGTCCTGAGTGGCTTGGTCAAAGACGGACACGGCGCCAGCAGCCAATGGAGGTATAACCACATCTGAGGTGTGTATATAGTATTGAAGTCTACTGTGTGCTCCGATTTTTACGCGAAAAGTCACTGGCCCTACCTATAACTAACTAGGTAGTGGGGACTAGATTCTTCTATGCATACGGCCCCTACGAGAGGGCCAAGTCACCGAATGCCTTATGTTAGGCGCGGTCACGTTGCACTGTAGGGATAGGCGATTATGAGCATCATGCAATTAATCGATACCTTCGATTTTCAAGATGTCTCGATTAATTATATCGATCAATTGTACTTAAATAATTCATTATTCGATTAATTGTTGTATTTAATATTTACTTTTAGGTGTCAATGATGCACATCCTGATGTCTACTCAACATAAGGTTTTAAAACAACCATAATGTTTTAGAAAAACGTAAGTAGAAATCCATAGTAACATTTGTACAATTCCTTGGCGTAGCACGTAACAATGTTTAACACAAATGTATCAGTAATTGTGTTTACATTGATGAATATTTGTCATGAAGTGAACAGAGGAACACCGAGTACAGTCGTTTCCCAGTTAGTCTGGAACACGGTGATGGCTTCTTTGGTTCCTGCTGCATGATCGCATTGTGGACCGCAATGAAGACGGCTGCAGCATCCACGGCTAATTAAAACGAGATACATACAACAACAGCGAGCCCGAAAACACAGCCACTTACCGCCATGTTGGTTGTTAGAATGTTCTTCCAGCAGGAAGCAGTGTTGACATCCTATAAGGAAATCAGCATTAGGGCTTCCAACTATTGCGCCTCACAGAGCGGGAAATTCAAATGTTAAAAATGTTCCAAATACAGAAATGTCATTATGTACACTTGCTGCTGCCATTATTTACACAATTTACAAGTTCAAACAGTTCCATAGCTATGCTTTTTTTAAACTAATTATTGGAGACCCAGAAATTTCGCGATTTTATTTGAGGGCAAGCTAGAATTGAAACACGTTTGTAAGACACGCCCTGGACGAATTAAAACCAATAACTGACCTGCAATAAAACGAGGACCGAATATCGTTATACCTGGTCTGCGATGAAACTTGGGCATCAGCCAATCAACAACTAAGCTTGTTGCCAAATGAATCCGCGAAATTTCCGGGTCTCTACTAATTATAAGTAAGAAATAACCTACTTTTAAACACAGTTACTCAAGGCTACCACCAAGAAAAGAGGATAAAAATGCTCCCAAACACAAAAAACATGGCCACATTAGTGACATTAACAAGGTTAAAAGCCAATTTTCCTTTTTGATTAGAGAAGTTCCTCTTTTCTGAAGAAAATTTCCCTCGAATAAAATTTTTTCATTCAGTGCATAATAAAGTAGACCATACCAAAAAGAAAGTAAAACGGAGTGTTACGAAAGAAAAAAGAGAATTAATCGGAAGAATAGTCGATTATTAAAAATTATTCTGAGTATGAAAAATATTGATATTTCCATAATCGATTATAACCATAATTACAATTAATCGATTAATTTAAATTAATCGCCCATCCCTAGTTGCAGTCACTTGAAGTCTTCCTATCTATCTTACTTCTGTAAGGTGCTCATTGCTGGGATTCTAGAACATCCCAGAACAATGACTTCTAAACTACTGCGTTGGTTTCATCATTGCTGGTAGACACTGCGTCGCTCTGTATGCAGTAATTCCGAATGTCACACTTTAGCCTGGCACCGATAAGTCGACTCGAATTTGTAACCCTGCATGAGACACCCTTCCGGAGCTAGCGTTTGGCTTTCTGCTTGTGAAGTATATAACGTTTCGTATCAAAAATACCTTTAACACTCTTCTGTTGCCTGAATTTAACTCCGCTGTATGGAGTTTGCTGTAACATTACGACTTCTGCATTGTTTGAAGACACTTGCGATGAAATATTACTTCGCCAGTAGTGTTCGTAAGGCGCTCTGCAACGTAATGTTACGTCAACAACACTCAACGTGTACATACATACATACTTAAATAAACAGGATGGATTGAACATTATTATACGTAGGAAAGAAGATTTGATTGGGACACGGTGTTGTGTGAACCAACAGGACGATTGTAAATGGGAATGAAGAGACCAACAAAACTGGTGGTCATGCAGCCGTGCATATAGGTGACTTATTTCTAGCATTTATTATTTGTCCGCATATCTATACCGCACCCAAAGTGTTAAAACTTATGAAATACTGGCAGGATACAACTCCACTTGGGTCTGTTTTCCACGGACTCTGGGTTACGGAGTGAAGCAGATAAGTAGTATCATTGCCGAAGGCCGCTGCTCTTATCACAAGAGGCGAATACTGCACTTGCATATCCTGCTCTAGTGTTCAGTTCCTGGCGCACATTCTGTCACGCCTACACTTCTGCTGTGTTGCTCGCATCCAGTAAGTATAATTCATAGCGACCCGGAAATATAGCCATTTCATTTCAGTGCAAGTTAGAATTGAAACACATCTACATATCAGCTACTTTTATCAATTGGATTGCAGTTTGTAAGCCACGCCCCGGACGATTCAGAGTGACTGAGTGAGTGAACGGATTTGGGCGATTATTTACAGCGAGGTCTTGAGAGCCGATGAGGGTGATTGAGGTGAGTATGGAGCGATGCCGGGATGAATGGACGAGGGAGGGGGAGGGGGAACAGGACATCCCCGAGAAAACCCGCCGACCAGCGGCATCGTCCGGCACGATTTCCCACGTGCGAAAATCCGGGAGTGACCCGGCCGGGGATTGAACCCGGTTCGTCTTGGTGGTAGGCGAGCAGGCTAATCGCTCAACTACCGCGGCCCCGGACGAATTAGAGCCAATAACTAATCTGCAGAGAAAAAAGTACCGAATACTCTGCTGCTTTTTCTGGGGTAAGACTGGGGCAACTAACTGAGGTTCGAGTACACAAATGATCGTGGAGTCTAGTTTGTTGACAAATGAATCCGCGAAATTTCCGTGTCTCTACTAATTCATTAAAGAATTGTAATAACATTTCTGAGAAAAATTCCTGAATGTACACAGGTCATTTTAACATTCTAAGTAGGGTAGCTCGTGCGATATTCTTCGCATTTCTCCGCCACCGAAGAAAAGCGTCGCGCAATTGTTAGTTTCGCTATTTTGTTGGTGTTTATTGAAATAGAATAAAAGTAATACCGCATAGCATAAATATTTTTTATCTGAATGAATGATTTCACCATAATAAGTGACATCAGATTTTTTGCAAAATTTTGTCCCTATCTATAGGCTGTTCACGGTAAAAGTGAGCACTTTTGAAGCCCTGGTTACTTTTTTCTTTCAGCCAATTTATTTATTTCCGCCGCTTGTTAATATAAACAATGCTACATGATTAGGGGCAGTGAAATCTCGCGAAAATATTTCGAGACAAGATACAGTCCAAAGCACTGTAAGGTAGTCCAGATTCTTTGATTGGCTAAAAAATATTACGGCCCGTGTTAACCGTTTGCGCACGAATCACGAAGGTTCATTGTCGGAGTTACTTAGTCCTGAGGGGCTTGGTCAAAGACGGACACGGCACCAGCAGCCAATGGAGGTGTAACAACAGCTGGGGTGTGTATATAGTATTGAAATCTACTGTGTGCTCCGATTTTTACGCGAAAATACAGTGGCCATATAAATGAGTAATAAACACGCAAACGTTCGTCATACTCAAAACCGAAAGTCCAAGATCACAATGAAATGTATTTATTGGTTATCATGTCTGACGAGACTGCCTAAAAAGTGCTCACTTTACCATGTCTATAGGTAGGCCTATATTTCAAAAACACTTTATATCATAGTCACTTTAGCGATTGATAGGTAGGGATAGAAAAAATTAATTCAAAGACATGATAGACGTCGAGCACATGTGCATTGAGGTCGCCTTTGCAATTGGATCACAGTTTATCAGACACACCTTGGACGACTCTGAACCAATGGCAGACTAGCAAGGAAACGAATAGCTAGAGACCCGAAAAATTCGCTGATTCATTTCGGGACAAGCTAGAATTCAAAACACGTGTGTTTATATAACTTCAGCCATTGGACCACACTATGTTATACACCTCCTGGAGAACGCTGGCCCAATCGTCGCCTTCCGCTGTGACAACAGACAACCAACGTGCAGTTGACATCGGCATATTTGTACGTAATACTCTAAGAGTTCAGCCTGCAGGTCGTTGAACTCGCGAATTTTTTCAGGTCTCTACGGATAACGAATCCCACACTGCTAGTTGTGGGGGTGACACTGGCTACTCTCTGGGGGCAGCAGCAGCAGCCAATGAACAATCATCTAAGCTGGAGTGTACACAGGACTCTGAAGTCTGGCAAGCAGGTCGTTGAACTCGCGACGTTTTCCTGTCCCTATCGATAGGGATATCCGACTACCGAGAAAAACATTCCCACGCCCAGACGTGTCGATAATTCATTTCACTGATGAGACTGTTATAAAAAGGCACCCATGAAGAAACTACATTTAAATTTAATAAAATAATTAAATACAAAAATAATTAACTACTTATATAATATTTCGACACCACTAGCAAGGAATTCACTCATATAGATAAATTGTGACGGAGTAGAGCGAATGGCAATGGCATTTCATTAGGGACCCGCTATATTTCAATGTTCGGCCGCCGACAAGAGGCCATCGTCCAGGGCGACTCCGCCACTGGTGAGCGGGTCCGACAATCGCACCCGGTTCGCCTGGGCGGGGAGGCGGGTGTTCTGAACACTACACCACCGCGGCCCCCCGCTTAGCTCGACGTCGTTCCAGCAACTCCAGGTCGAGAACGTAACTCTGGGTGGACTGCGGCACGCAAGTGTGGGCAGATCTGAAGGTCCGTACATTCACAGCGGCAGGGTTGTTATCGGAGAATTGAAGCGAGAGTATCGCCACAGCCGGCCGTCACCGCATCCTGCCTCGAACACCCCCCCCCCCC
>NQII01007640.1:66326-77006 GCA_002778355.1 Clitarchus hookeri
AATATTCTGCCTGCGCTTGAAGAGAGAGAGAGAGTTCCGCGCACGCTTGACGGCTAACAGCTGGGTGCTGGCATCTCGGCGGACGCCGTGCCGTGGTGGCGAGGCTGCGAACTTCTCCTCGACTCTCTGCGTCGTGTCGTCGGGAATGGTGGCCGGAAGTTATTCCTTTCTAGCCGGAAGTTGATTTCACTCGTCGCGTCCATCTCTCGCCTGGAGACTCTCCTGTCAATGACGTCTCGTCTGGGGAAGGAAGATACAAAAAAAAAAAAAAAAAANCTGTAAAAAAAAAAAAAAAAAATCTGCTACGCAAGGTACAGTCGTATCACTTTTTTAAAATGTCGTTACGCACTGAACCGTTTCATTGAAGTGCTCGCAAATTCGTTGGTATAAAATCAACCATTGTAGCTTCGAAACGCATTTTTTTTTTTTACAATTTTGCCTTTCCAAATAACTCGGTTGTTTGAAATATACGTAGTACAAATGTACGATAATTAATAAGCAAATCATTCATTATTATTCAGCATGTTATATTATTTTTACAACGTTTGTAATTAATTTCGTCAGTGTATGGTTAATATTCATTATCAGGGAGCTGTTGTCTTGTTCATACGAAAATCATTATTGAGGAATTAAGAATTTAACACTTAGAAAACTATGCGAGTGTGTGTGTAACTTGGGCTACACTAAAAACGACATTTTTCTGCCGCTGAAAACAAAATTCACGCGGATTTAGTTAAATTGTTTCGTTAATGATTATCAGGGTTTTAGAAGAACTTTACAGTGCACCAACACTATAATCGTGAATGAAAATAATGATCTTTTTATAACAACTGAAGTGAACATACATTGTATTGCCTGTTATATGTGTGAGAACATATAAGATTGGCAGACAATCAACTTGACACTCCATTGGCCGACAACGAGCCAGTAATAATTTTTATTCAGAAGAGTAAGCGTGTCAAATATGATGCTAGCCAATAGGACAGTGGTGAGTGAGAGAGCAGAGACAACCAGAAATGGCGTTCCTATTATTTAGGATATTAATGGCACCCTTCTAGATTGTCTTGAATTCCAGTAAATGTGTGTAAGTGTGCGAAGTCTTGAAAACTCATTGCATCGTAGGAACTCAAATTTTAATTACTACCGAGATGTCTGGGGTGCTTGTTTATTCTGTTCAGCCGCTTTATTTAGGGGCAGTGATATTTCGCGAAAAGATTTCGAGACAAGATACAGTCCAAAGTACTTAAGGGTCGTCTAGCTTCTTTGATTTGGCTAAAAAAATGTTCTGGCCCGTGTTAACCATTTGCGCACGAATCACGAAGGTTCAGTGTCGGAGTTACTTAGTCCTGAGTGGCTTGGTCGAAGACGGACACGGCGCAAGCAGCCAGTGGAGGTATAACAACACCTGAGGTGTGTATATAGTGTTGAAGTCTACTGTGCGCTCCGATGTTTACGCGAAAAGTCACTGGCCCTATGCCTAAGCGATCCAATCACGAATGTGGATCTGAGTCGATTTGTTATGGAATACAATTGGCTGTGAAATCATTTTACGAAAGTCGAGTGTCCCTACAAATGTCACTGGTCAAGGCTTGTGGTCAGTGTTTGAGTTCATGAACGCTAAGTAACGTATTTTACAGCTGAGAGGCTTTATTCCGTCAAACTACACCCTTCAAGGACTAATATTTCACCTTGTGCTCCTTGCTTACAAATTGAAAGGATTATATTGACTGGGTAGGGGTGTGAGATTGTACCCCATTCAGACCCAGTGTGCGCAATTATGTACATTGCGCACGTGCAGGTGATTTTCCGTCTATACTGCACAATGTGAAGCTCAATGACCAATGATCTTACCTGCAAGAAAATGATTCCATGAAACTATGCCACTTGTTTAACATATGTATAATTTCGTTGATTTTTATGTATAAGAATGAATGTAAATTTTATTGATGAATATCTAGGGACGTAGAAAATTCGCGTTGTTTCATGACTACAGACTTCTTCCATTGGCCGATAACTGGTGTGGCGCGTCCCTAGGAAGCTTTCAGCCAATAGCGAAGGTTCAGCGGTTGAGAAACCAATCTCCAGTAACGCGATCACACAGGCAAACGACGCTAAATAGTTCCCAGTAACCAATTAAATCACCAATCGCGCTCAAGTAAATAAAGGGCAGCGAAACATAGCGTGTTGCCAATTAATAAGCGAATTTTGCAAGTCTCTATGAATATACAAACACTCTTGAGAGCACAGATTTTTAACGGCTAGGTTTTCAAAATTTTTTTGGTATCGGCTGATGGTGGTACTGAAGTTGTTCATCGTGATGTCACTTCTCCAGAAAAAATATAGCTAGGGCCAGTGACTTTTCGCGTAAACATCGGAGCGCACAGTAGACTTCAACACTATATACACACCTCAGGTGTTGTTATACCTCCACTGGCTGCTGGTGCCGTGTCCGTCTTTGACAAAGCCACTCAGGACTAAGTAACTCCGACACTGAACATTCGTGATTCGTGCGCAAACGGTTAACACGCGCCAGAACATTTTTTAGCCAATCAAAGAAGCTGGACGATCCTACAGTGCTTTGGATTGTATCTTGTCTCGAAATATTTTCGCGAAATGTCACTGCTCCTAGGCATCAGCCAATGAACAACTAAGTGAGGTTCTAGTACACAAAGGATTGTGGAGTCTAGCTTGTTGCGAAATTAATTCTTTGAAATTTCCTGGTCTCTCGCCATTACGCAAGAATATGTTTAAATTACAGTAATATCTAAGAAGATAGTTTAAAGTTAGAAATCTTCAGCCTTCTGTGTGCTTGCAGGATGAAGACGGAACCTACGTTGTTCGTGGCAATGGCGGTGCTGGCGTGCTCCAGGGCGGGCAAGAAGCCATGCGACATGATAGATTCTATGACCTGCACCATATACTACAACGGCATGCAAGTGATTAACTGGATCGACCATCTGTGCTACACCTTGTGCTTCTACACAGCAGGTGATGCGACAAACCAACTGCGAGTTGATCGCAAGTTGTTTTCAATTTCAGGCGATCGTTGGATGCACGTGAATTTCCAAATCCATTTGATATAGGCTATTCAAGGTAACGTGAGCACTTTTGAAAGCCCTCTTATTTGGTATACTAATTAGAGACCCTGAGAAATTAGCTAATTAATTTTGAGACAAGCTATAATTCATAACACGTGTGTTTATATAACTTTAGNTAGAGACCCTGAGAAATTAGCTAATTAATTTTGAGACAAGCTATAATTCATAACACGTGTGTTTATATAACTTTAGCCATTGGTGCACACGGTGTTTGACACCACCTGGAGAACGCTGGCCCAATCGCCGCTTTCCACTGTGACAGCAGACAACCAATGTGCATTTAATATCGGCATATTTGTACATAAGACTATAGAGTCTAGCCTGCAAGTCATTGAACTCGCGAATTTTACCGGTCTCTAATAATAGTCAATAGATCTATTTTATTTTAGCTTTAGATGTTAACTTCCGAGTTCTGTGAAACATACACACCATAGTGGTATATTTTAGACACATCTGGCACAATGTATTTTAAATGGGACAAAACTGGCACCTGGAACCGGCGCAGGCCGGCCGACATGTTGTGACGTCACCCAAACATCATCATAGATCTGGCTCACCTTGACCCATGACCTTGACCCCGTGCCCATGACCTTGAATTACCTGGAACCAAAAAAATCCAAAAATTGCAGACAAATTATAAAATCCCCCCAAAAAAAACGTATAAAAAGTTAAAAGAAAACTGAAGAAAAATAAAAAATTATTTTAAATATTATTTAAACATGTACACTAGGAGATGCGCGGTTCAATGACAGGTGGATCGACTAAGCTACCGACACCACCAGCCCTTGCCAGGTTGGCCAGTGTCCATATCGTCAGCTATGTTAGTTGTTTATGACCTTGACCCATGACCTTGACCCCACGCCTGTGACCTTGAATGACCTTAAAACAAAACAAAAAAATTGTTGAGAAATAATAAAATCCTAAAAAAAATTATAACAAACTAAAATTTCATAAAATAAGTTTTTAGTTATAAATACGTATTTGTTGAAAAGCCGACATTTGGTTTTAAGACATATAACAATAAAAAAAAGGCATGACACAATCTAATTAATTATTTTATCAAAATCATATAAAGATTTTTTTAATATGATTCCCAAAGATAATCATTGCTTTCCCATTTAGTTTTATATTATGTCTGAGACGCATTAACCTCTTGAAGTACTATCCCGGGTATACTCGTTCACGTCTGACATCTTGCAGAATGGGTGAAATAATGGTCAGTGTTGTACAAAGTAAGAAGTTAGAACCAATACAGACAACATCTTTCCTTGTATAATGGTATGGGCTGCTGCTGACACGCCAACTATTTTACAATTTGTTGCTGCTTGCGCCAAGGACATACTGAAACCGTTTCCATAGGTTCCAAAGACTCATTCATTATATATAGGGGCAGTGATATTTCGCGAAAAGATTTCGAGACAAGATACAGTCCAAAGCACTGTAGGGTCGTCCANGGGGCAGTGATATTTCGCGAAAAGATTTCGAGACAAGATACAGTCCAAAGCACTGTAGGGTCGTCCAGCTGCTTTTATTGGCTAAAAAAATGTTCTGGCCCGTGTTAACCGTTTGCGCACGAATCACGAAGGTTCAGTGTCGGAGTTNCTAAAAAAATGTTCTGGCCCGTGTTAACCGTTTGCGCACGAATCACGAAGGTTCAGTGTCGGAGTTACTTAGTTCCGAGTGGCTTGGTCGAAGACGGACACGGTACCAGCAGCCAATGGAGGTATAACAACAGCTGAGGTGTTTATATAGTATTTAAGTCTACTGTGCGCTACGATTTTTACGCGAAAAGTCACTGGCCCTAGCTATAAGAAATTCATAAGTACAGCACGTGCCATAAATTTCCTCTTTTGCAACATCTGGAATTAAAATTTTTTTGTGTATGTTTAGTGGTCAAATCAAAGTTGCCAACATACATTAACAACGTAAAATTATGCCGGTTATCTGGCTGATGAATTCACTACCATAATTGAAACAATTAAGTGCCGTTATATTCCCGCCAGAATGATCGTTACGCGCTGGTTCAATAAACTACTCTTATTGTCTGCTAGAAGCCACTGGTATCCATTGTTTCGTCCAAATTTCATTTATGTTCGATTGTATTGACTTTTCGCAACTGTGTATTTGTGAACTACATATCCAGGTAAACTTCTGTTTTTTTTTCAGAGGTTGGCTCACCTTGCGAACATCCCACCAACGCTGCACTTCGTCCGGTATGCAAGTATCCGAACGAGTGCGACGAAGACGGCACGTGTGTTCGAATTGAAGGCGCTACAACAGTCACAGACAGCGAATCTCTAGAGATGGTGGGATGGTACTATGCCGACTCCGAGTATTCGTCAGGGGAAAACTTACGCTGAGAGAACTTGACCAAGCGTCGTGTATATCTCAACATTCTTGCTATTTCACTTTCGTGTTTAAATTATATACATATTAATAGCCACTGCAAAGAGTAAAATACATAATACGTGTGATAACACCACGGGCGTTGTTATTTGTGCATTCGTTACAGCTCCAAACCTGATGCTGTAGCGAGTAGCAAGAAGATGCTCATTGTGAATCACGCTGGCACGCGCTCATGTTAACACGTTCAGACCCGCTGCACGTAATTACGTGCATAACTCACTTGAAGGTGATGTTTGGCCTGCGCGGTGCACTACAAGGCTCGATAACTAGGGACGCCCGATTTTCACGAAAAGATTTCACGACCAGTTATTTTCCATAACACTTTATCTCAGATCCACTTTCGTCATCGGGAGATTTGCGAGTTACGCGTCCTAGGTTGTCTGCACGCGAATCACAGACGTGCAGTGTTGAAGTTTATCCTGTTCTGATTGGCCAGTCAAGTAGGAAAATGTCATCACTANAGACGTGCAGTGTTGAAGTTTATCCTGTTCTGATTGGCCAGTCAAGTAGGAAAATGTCATCACTAGAGACCTGAAAAATTCGCGAGTTCAACGACCTGCAGGCTGAACTCTACAGTCTTATGTACAAATATGACGATGTCAATTGCACACTGGATGTCTGCTGTCACAGCGGAAGGCGACGATTGGGGCCGGCGTTCTCCAGGAGGTGTCAAACACCGTGTGGTCCAATGGCTGAAGTTATATAAACACACGTGTTTTGAATTCTAGTTTGTCCCAAAATGAATCAGCGAATTTTTCAGGTCTCTAGTCATCACAGAAAGACACGCCGCCAATAAGCAAGAAAAAAAAAATTGGGGTGTGGCTGTGTCGGGGACACGGCCGTTTGTTTTGCGTGAATACGTCTACGTTTTTACGTTCCCAGCACCGCTTCTCTCGATCATATGGGGTTTCATGGGTATCACTGGATTTCTCTTGAGATGCTCTTTCCAACCGTATACGATGTTTGTATTTCGGCTTGACTTTTTGACGAGTATAGGCCGACATTGTGTTAAGTTTTAAATTNGTTCCCAGCACCGCTTTACTCGATCATACGGGGTTTCATGGGTATCACTGGATTGCTCTTGAGATGCTCTTTCCAACCGTATACGATGTTTGTATTTCGGCTTGACTTTTTGACGAGTATAGGCCGACATTGTGTTAAGTTTTAAATTTTTTTTTTTTACTTTAAACTCATACAATCTCATCATAACCACGCTACTTAAATGTTTTATACTCTCAATCGATTGATCTCGACAAGAGCTGTCGATTAAAACCTAAACGAGCGTCGTAGCTACTCCGCGTCAACAGTTATACTACGCGGAAATTACGAGACGTAGCGAAACGAACTCAAAATGGTGGTGCCCCCACCCCCGCCACGCTCGACGCTTCGCAGTCCTCACTGAACGGAACAAATTCTTTGATCCTTTGGCAATCGAGTCGTGTAATTGAATTTTAGATGTATACGATAGATTCGGAGCTGCAATGCCAAACTGTATCCCCCGATTTTGTAATCATTAGATTTTCTGGATAGCACACTATGGTTGCAAATTTAAAGACGTATTCACGTCAAAACTGCTGGTACGCCGGTACATGTGTTGCAATCTATTATGTGCGGAAATCTTTTAGCGAAATTCGGGGGTCCCTGTCGGTAACCAGTGATCTTACCTGTGGGTAAGTGATTCATAAGCTTGTAACTGTCCTAGGTTATGGTTTGTTCATATTACTGTAAACGAATACAAAGACTACAAACAAAACAGCTCACTCGTTATTAAAAACAAACAAGTGTTGTGTCGACTCAAGTCCCGGCACGCATCATACAATTTCTTGTTTGGATCACCTGAAACATTAATACTTCCAACACGGTGCCCATACGACATAGGGAAATTATTTATATATAGGGGCAGTGATATTTCGCGAAAAGATTTCGACACAAGATACAGTCCAAAGCACTGTAGGGTCGTCCAGCTTCTTCGATTTGCTAAAAAATGTTCTGGCCCGTGTTAACCGTTTGCGCACGAATCACGAAGGTTCAGTGTCGGAGTTACTTAGTCCTGAGTGGCTTGGTCAAAGACGGACACGGCACCAGCAGCCAATGGAGGTATAACAACAGCTGAGGTGTGTATATAGTATTGAAGCCTAGTGTGTGCTCCGATTTTTACGCGAAAAATCACTGTCCCTATGTATATCCTGAAGTCGATAGTTTCCGAGTTACAGACCTTCCGGTGTTGCACTGGGTGTATTCGTAATAGTCTTCCTGACACATTCAAGTTCGAGTAGTTGTAAACATGTTCGTGTGCCAGCAGTGATACATCACTCTACAAGAAGTGCTCAAAACGCCCATCTAGCGCCTGAGCACGTCGCATTGTTGATTGTCTGACGAGTTAAAATACTTCAGGAATTGCACGTATCTGCTGGCCATCCTCGTTCCACTCTCTGCTATGTCCAGAGCTGGAGTTGCATAAACAATGACCTTGAGATGCCCTTACAGGTTAATAGTCCAGTGGGTTGAGATCAGGGTAGTGTGCAGGCCAGGCGATTGGTCCTCCACGTCTTATCCAACTGTGCGAGTCAGGTAATAACACTAACACCATTACAGCTGATCACGTCAACAGGTACACCTAACCTAGCAAAAGATCGACTATTACCAATACGTGTGGTAAAAATTTGGAATCTCTTTAATTCGAAACTATCGACTTAAGACATGTGTAAATAGGAAAACATATATATGATCTATGATCTAAAGTGAGCTCTCTTTCGCCCAACCTGGCGATAGCACTGCTTCGCGCTCTCTCGCGCTCTCGCTCTGTGAAACTGAGACAACCACTCTCTCGTTTCTCACCGGCGTCAGGCAGACAAATGTGCCGAAAGACGCGAAATCATTCTGAACGCCGAGCACTTACAGGGAAGCTACTAGAACGCCAAGTATATGATGTGCACAGTAAACTGGGCACTTTTGAAAGCCCTATTTAAGATCTATTTGTATGAACACTTGTATTCTTCCACCATATATGTAAAATTGCACTGCGATGGGCCTATTCACTTTATTCATGGATAGGGCCAGTGACTTTTCGCGTAAAAATCGGAGCACTCAGTAAACTTCAATATTATATACACACCTCAGCTGTTGTTATACCTCCATTGGCTGCAGGTGCCGTGTCCGTCTTTGACCAAGCCACTCAGGATTAAGTAACTTCGAAACTGAATCTTCGTGATTAGTGCGCAAACTGTTAACACGGGCCAGAACATTTTTTAGCCAATAGAAGAAGCTGGACTACCCTACAGTGCTTTGGAATGTATCATGTCTCAAAATCTTTTCGCGAAATATCACTGCCCCTATCCATGGATCAGTGGAAAGAAAATGTGAAATAATTATAATAGTAAATACTTTACCAATTTGCTAATTCCTATACACCAACGTGCATTAAAAACCAGAAAGTGAAACCAGTCTCTTTNAGTAAATACTTTACCAATTTGCTAATTCCTATACACCAACGTGCATTAAAAACCAGAAAGTGAAACCAGTCTCTTTTAGCATTCACAAATGATTAAGGCGTGGAACTACTTTCCCTCTGTCGTCACCAACCTTGTTGGTTGTTTTGGGGTGTGCTATCCACTTCCCGATGTCTCCCCACGTATTTGGTAACATTCTCCATATGTGTGTGTGTGCGTGCGAAACTGGAAGACTGACAGAATAGGAAGAAAAAGGTGGGGGGGAGGGGCAAACTTCTATCGCCAGCAGGCGACGTCGACCGGTCTCGCATGCCCAGGAGGGACGCCCCACGCCCCTATCGACGGTCCGGGGAGTGGTTTTAAAATAGGCGTCGTCTACGACGTCGGGGCCCGTGGTCCCCGCGGCGTCTTCTCGCCCCCGACCGACGTTCCAGCCCTCCTCTCGCCAGCGACGACGGTTCGCATCTGTCGCGGGCGATGCCAGCGCCGAACCCGAGGGGCGCGGATGCTGGGATGTCTAACACGAGCACTAATAGTGCGGTGCCCCGGGGCCTCGCCCGGGGTTACAAATGACCTGTCAGGGCGGGAGACACGCTGCAGCTCGCCGAACAAAAGTCTGCCCCCCCCCCTCCCACACACACACTGTGCGTCGGCCGCAGATCTTAACGTCTCCTTACTTCGCTTGCAACTTTTTTTTTTTAAATACTAACTATTCTATTTTGGTAAGCCATACCGAATCAAATACTGGCTTAATTTATTTTTAAAATTTAAAGTTATAATTAGAATTAAAATTACTAAGTTATACTGCAACAAAAATAATAAAAGATAAAAAAAAAAAAATTTAAATGGTTATGGCTTTGTAAGTTACTGTGTAAAGAATATTACTTAACTTTCTAGGTTTTTTAAATTATAGTTATACTAGGGATTGAGGGTGTATCTTCAATCGTAAGTTGGAAATTTCTTTATTTTATTTTTGGAGGGAAAAGGGGAGAACACCCTGTCTCGCTACTATCGAGCACGCAGCACGTTGTTCACTGGTTGTAAGAGAAGTGCTTAACACGTGCACAGCGCAAACAAAAAAAAATTACGCGATTGCAACTCTTGGACTCGGAAGTTAACGCGTGGCCGAACGGGTTATAATCCATTCACGGTTACTTCACACTTTTCTGAAGCCCTGCTAAAGTTCTGCTTCCAGGAATATTCCTCCGCCTCGTGCTAACAAAGCTTAACTAAGTCAAGAAAAATTACACCAACGAACAACGCACCGAATTCGTGCGCACTCAGTTGTAATAGTATTTTGCACGAGAACTATTTCTTACTAGGCGCTACCAACACAAAAAATTTTTCTCACTGTTTTTATTCGTATTTATTTTAAATAAAATATTGTAATTTATAAGTAAAATATAGGTAAAATTTCGATTTAATGAAAAATAAGGTACTTTTATGTTAACAGAGGTATGAAATACTTGTGATACGTGACATGTTTAGGAACATACATGGGGTGATTTTTCAAAGGTTTGATTCGAAAAGTGTGAAGAAACCGCGAATAGACTATAGTTTATTTACGGCTGATCACGTGCGTTTGTATACGGGTTAGCGCCCACGCAACCTTTCAAAACAATTCGACGTATTTTAACCTGTGAAGTGCATATACGCTGGGTATATACCACATCCTGTACCACATCCTGTTCCCACAGATGTGGCTCGTGGCTTCCACACAGTAAAAA
>NQII01007641.1:0-49634 GCA_002778355.1 Clitarchus hookeri
CAAAGAAACTTTTGGTAAAAAGCAGGTAATTACAGGCGGGCTGGATACGCAGGAAGAAATTTTGCATTTGTTTTGCCCTTCTAAGGACTTAGTTTGGATACGAAATAGACGACTTTTTGGGTGGATTTTATGTATCATTGGATACGTAATGTAATGTTTTTTTTGGTGATTTGGATACGTAATACGAAATAATCACCGCAGCGATTTATAAAAATGGGCAGTCAGGGAAAAATGCCCTGTAGAAACCAACTATTAAAAAATTACAAGAAATAGCCCATTGAGGTACAAATTGGTACAAGGATTATTTCCGCAAATTATTGTCCTTAACCACAACTTCGACAAGTTAGAATTAATGTTGTCTTACAAACACTGTTTGAGTATATAAGATTCTTCGAATATGTTGCTATATAAGCAAAGGCTGTGTACCTTTTCCTTTGAAAAGGTACAAAAGAAACATTGGAAGTAGTTTAGCTTATTCCTTTACTGTGAGGCAGAAACAAATTTAGATTAATTATTTGCTGGTATGTTAAGCAATAACTACGAATATATACTGTGCCTTAACCTTCCACATAGTCATGCATCAAATGAAAATATTTTTTCTGTTAAATCTGTCTCTATTAAAAAATTACTTCAAGAGTCTCTTGTTCACATATGTGTGTGTTGGATGCCATTCCTTACTTTGGAGAAGTAAAGCATGTTCCCATACAGCAAAAAATCGGTATTTATATTATATATTCTCTTTAGAAATATCTATAGCATCTAGAATCAGCAAAGAGATAAACAAAATATTGGTGAAGCTGTGTAAAAACTTAAGATTGAGAAAAAAATTGAACTTCAAGACAAATTTTTTGAAAAAAATTTGAGATCTAAAAACCCATTTCAGCTCCCGAAAGAAAGATATTGTTGGTGTTTTGGCATGCAGAGTATATACTTGTTTTATTGCTGTCTCTTAATTTTTTCTTAATATATATTTTTTAATTTTCCTGATTCTTGTTATTGGGAAATTGTTTATGGTATTTTAAAATTTACATTGTTTACTTTATTATTTCACTTTTTTGTTTGTCTGCAACAATTATTTCTATTTTATGTATTGTGGCATTTCTCCTGGTGTAATTAGTTTTCTATTTGTTTACCAACTGTGCAGTACACATGCTCTTAATATACACATAGTGTTAAAAAAAACACGACTGATAGTTTAGTAATATGTTTAGTATAGGAATCCCAGGGAGCATGATTTTCCTATTGAAACTGTATTTACTACTCTATCTAATGTCTATTATTATGATGGGAAGTATGAAGTGATTTTCATCACTTATAATTATCATCTTAAATTTGACATAAATATTTCTTGTTTTATAGGTTATTATGTTACCAGCAGATGCTGTAAAAGCCAGGGATGTTTTATATTTTGGCCAAGGAATTTAAATCAAGCATATTGCTGGCAACCTTGGGTTAGTATTTCTGGTTTGCCCTGTTCCCCTACCAAGTTAATAAAGTAGAGCTGCGCCGATTCGAATCAGCTTCTGCAATTTTGCCGATGTTGACCGAATCGGCACATCGGTCGATTTATTGAACTGCAGATAATTTTCGGCCTCTTCAACAAACATAAAACACTGCCATAGTTGTGAGTTATTCTTTTGTATTAATAATATATAAGTCTTGCCTGTGTGAACATTGAAAGTTTTCCTATGTAACAAAGTGCACATTCGCCACCATTGCACACCATCTGGAAACCAATGCTTCTGTGAAAAAGATGCTCAAGTTCCACGTATTATTTTTCAAACGGTGTTTGTTGTTTCTGTCCCAAGCTCCATCCTGCTGTGAGATAACCTACAAGCTTGACATTGACGATGGTCAGAGTTTCTGAACGAAATAAGTGGCCAATGGAAAAAGGGAGTGTGGTTGTTTACACAGGCGGGCCCATCAATAAAAGGTGTAGGTGACTAGTCCGTGTTCGTGGGTGTTCAGAGAGGGAAGGGACCGACACTGGAAACAGCTGCCTTCACATTGGCCACATAATGTCACCTTGCTCGTCACCATGCTCCAGAAACCTGCACCAGTGGAAAAGTCACTTAAGAGGAGGGTGGTCATCCTGAGAAGATAGCATAAACAAAATTGAGATATTCTGTCACGAAAAATTCTTGTAACTTTGCCTTTCTTTTCTTAACACAACAAGTATTTTAATTTAACAACTATAGAAAATGCTATGCACCCACCCACACAGCATACCAGATGTTGACGTTGACACGACCGAGGTTATAGGGCTTATGCTGAGATAATAATATTATATTGATGGACTATTCATAATGGTGCCAGTCGCTCAGTGTTGCCTCGGAGCCACACAAGACTCTCAGGTGTGTCCACCATATTTTACTCAGCCCTCTAACTCGCGTCTCCTTTGCAGTGGTGAATGGAACTGTTGGCCATTCCGAACACCCTGCGATTATTACATCGCCAGATATTTAGCACTTGAATACATACACTTTCCTGGATGAGGCCAGATCCTAGAATGACCTTGAAGCGATCAGGTCATGAAATGATGGAGAAAAGTCATACATTCTGTATAGGCAACAGTTTTAATATATTAAGTTATTTATACAGAAAATATTATACTTCATGTTGCTTATGTGTACACGGTGCACAAAGCTCCGCCGTTGAAGGAATTACTGAACTATTTCAAGCTAAATCAGTTAAAAAAATTTGAAGTGTCCTGAGCAACATGACGCCGACCTCACCTGTAAGACCGCTGATAACGACTGAAAATCATGGCGTCGCCCGATCTGTCCATCACGATCGGGTGGCGCTTAAAATGTGGAGCATAAATAATGTGGTACTTAAAACTTATAACAAAGATACAACTGACATATAATATTGTACACAATACAACGAAATCCCTCTTTTTATTTATGGAAGTGCCTATGCACCAGATGTGTGCACTCAAAATTGAACTGTGATTTTAAAATATGTTTTTTGAGAGTTTTAATGGTTCTAGAAATTTTGTTATTTTATTTAATGCATGCCTTGGCTTATAGCTGTTGATTGGTCACTTGGTTTTTGCTTCAATTGAATTTAGTGTTCGGCTGGTGGACTTGCCAGAACGGGCAGCCTGATGACGTCAAAGGGGCGGCTTGAGCCCAACTACCTGTGATATTGATGAACGATTTATATCAAATTTTTAGTTATGAATTTCACTTTTACATGTTGTAACACATAACATTAATAAATAGGTGAATTGTGCCCCTACATCTTTATTAATTTTTACTTCTCCATAAGGTTAAGTGCAATGGCTGCACTTGTTCACTATGTGTCTTTGAGACTAATATTTCACTTTATATGAAACGACCAAAACCCGGTATGTAATTATATATGTAGTATTTTATTCTGCAAGTAACCTATTTATTAATGTCACCATTTACGCTGTGCCCTGGTGAAATTTGTAATGCTGGTGGAAATGCAAAGTTTTTTATACTATTTCCAGTTTCCCCCATTAGTGCATGGGTTAGATTGGGTCACAATGGGTCACGATGCACAAACGTGCTTTCAGGTTGCTTGAATGTTTTAAATGCATGGTTGATGAGTTTGATATGCGCGCGAGCTCATGTTTGTAGTGCACAGTACCTGCTTGTTGTGACGAGGTGCAAAACGGGCTTAGGTGGAAGAGAGGGCCATGTCAAATGCACCCCCTTCGGAAGAACGCTTTTGCACCTTCATGTCTTGATGTGGATGATCAGCAGCAAGCCTTTGCCTTCCATCGTGGGCGGCGGCTCAGAAAATGTTGGATGGATGTCGAGGGATGAGGCAGTGAATTCTCCGCGGTCTGGCCTGCACCATCGGGGTTGCCCTCCAGGGTGTTGCCATTGCTCCCTGAAGAGTGCCCACAATTGCGACAGCTGTTGACTGGTGGTGTGACCTTCCCAACACTGCGATGTCATGATGCGTCAATGTGTTTCTTGCTGGAACTGCCTCGTGTAACGAACTAGCTCTTCAGCCAATTCTTACTTGAAAGTTGCTAGGGGTGTAGCCCAATAATGACTCACGATTCGATAGAGCACAACAGTATAAGATGAGTTTTATTACATTAAGATTATAGAGTTGCTATTTAAATTACTATTGATCGAGGGAGCTTTAAATTGAATACCAAGATAATTATTCATTACATTTAATTCACACCATTTTATTTAAATCTAACTGGAAAGTCATCACCTTGTTAATGTTACCGGAGGCTTATTTTATGAGACGGTTAACGACGGCCGGACACACCCATCTTCCTTGTCTGCTTCGCTGGTTGGGTCGAGCACCAAAGGATAAAAGACAAAAAGACGCTGTTCCCAGTGTTATGCCAGCCTATATCAAGTACGTGGTTCTGCGGCCCCGCTCAGTGATCGGTGGAGGGGATTTCTGCAACTGTCTTCTTTCGCAAGGGTCGACGACGAAATCATGGTGTTGCAATCCCACTCGTTTCCAGGTTTAATGTTTGAAGGCATGATCAGGCAAGCCGTTCAGCTAAGGCTTGATCACACCATAACATCTCCCCCAATGTTCATTAGCGAGATGCCCTCATCTCGCCCTAGAGTCAGAGTGGATTTTGTAGATGACTGGTAGTCGCAGGGTTCATGTTGTGGCAGCAGGTATATGGATCGGGTTGAAGTCCCTAAGCACTACTTGGCGTGGCTCATTAATTACATCAATGCTTGTAAAGGATGAAGGAAAATATATGAATCAATAATCACAATGAAAATATAAAACAATAGCTTTCCCCGTTACAGCAATTATTATATGTAGTTGTACAGAAAATACACGTGCTGAAAAATGAATACATGTTAGAACACTGTCAAAATAGTTATGAGTTAAAAGAATTGTTACAAACTAAAACGGTATGTGACGTCACAGGGTTAGGACACTGATGGGATGGTATCAAAACATAGAATATTATTTAATTAATTATTGGGAAAATGCAAAAAGAAAAGAATTGTTGCAGTTGCTTTTTTTTTTACTACGTTTCAATACTTAAGAGGGAAATGGAACGGATACATAATTATAACAAAAAAAAGTTAAATAAATAAATGTTACTTATTATACAAGAAATATGTGTCAGCATCAGGTAGTAATGTCTATTGAATATGGTGAATTGTACAAATGGTTCGCTGTCTATAAAAATTAAAATCTTAAATTACAGTAATAAGATGTATTATAATTTAGTTGTCTCTATTTGTTTTGATGTATACTCTTACAATTTCTTTATTTATATATGTATATGAGTTGTTACTTCAGTAGTTTCATTTAAAAAAAATAATAATCTAGATACATTTTTTTTATAAGCTGTGGAGTATTACATTTTTTCAAATTCTTTTTTATCTTAAAACTGGTTTAAATTTTTACTTTTATTACAAATAATACATTTCAAATATCGTTCGGAGGCCTCCTATTAGCAATCACTATTTTTTTTTGTTGTTATGCAATCATAAACTTTTTTTAAAGTAAATTTTAATATGTGTTACTGTTACCTGCAGGGAGAAGTGTAAGTGGTGTAAGTAAAATATGTGAACCGCTGGTTACCTGTACATAATTTTACGTATGACTCGCCAGCTGGGTTAAGCGGTAGTGCTAATGGCTGTGAGCGAAGTGTTGAGGTTGTTGCGCTTGACGTCAGGACTGGTGTTCACGTGGGCATTGGTTGCGCCGACCTCCGGTTGAACTTTGGTTGAGAGGAGTGTGACATCACTGCTGGTTGCTTTTGAACACGAACTTGCGGTACCGTTGTTCCAAAAATTACAATGAAATGTATTAGCAGAATGCCTGCACAGTTTGTCAAAACATCTTAAATAAAAATTTTCCTTAAATAAACTAAAATTAACTTATGGTAGCAATATATTTCTGGGTGTGTTATATTGCTGGGTGTGTCCGACCTTGGAAGCTGATGTATTTAAACGTGAGTTATAGCTCATTAATTTTTTTAACTGTCGTCGAATACCACCTTATGTTACAATTTTATAGTTATGTTACGCTTGTAAATCCAGTTCTTAGTTAATGCCTATTTTCATACATGTATTTTTTTCTTTTTCCTAAAATAAATAATTGTAGTTAGCTGTGTGCACAGATAAACTCATAATTATTAAAATGTTAATATATATGCTGGACACCAGTACATAGCATAAATATAATACAATTACATTGATTATTAAAAAGTTAAGATTGGAATGAAGAGGAGCAGAATGTATAGCATGTTAACAAAGCCGAGTGACATCAATACATGTTATTAGTATACCATAACGACACTTATTATGAAGATAGAATATGGTAGAGAGGAAAAGAACATATAAATAATTAAATACATAATAATTACACTTCTACTTCCACACAAAGGGGTGGCATACAGGGTTTGGGGAAATATGTACTTTGCACCCTTACTGCCTGAACTCTGTCAAGGCTAGTAGAGCACAGAAAATAGGCCGCTCTGGTCCGGTCACAACTCCGACAGACACCCAAATATTGCTACGCATCTCACGCGAAACGAAAGATTTGACCTCCTGGGTAAGTACTCCTTACGATTGGGTGGATGTGGGTAAACCGTGAACAGACAGACACAGTCGAAGTGGGTGTGTCTCGGGCACTATTCCCATTTCGTTAAATACCCTTAACATTGTACACAATTAATCCTTCTCATGTCAGATTTAGCAGTCTGCGCATCAAACAATGCAGTATGACTGGCATGGCGTGTCGCTAGCACGTCCGAAAGCCACGAGTATTGGCTAAGTCCTCGGATCACAGGAATGCCTAAACCCAACAGAGTTCATTCCCCCCATTTACGTATAGCACAGGTTTGTGGGAAATACATGAAAATATTGATAGTATGAGAAACTTAAAATAGAACAATAAACTTAAGTTTAAATACGGGTGTGGCGGGAAGAAAACTGCGTGGCGTGCGCCAGCACGCTGTTTCACACCACAGCGGTGCTCGTACCGCGAGGAAGTGCTGACGAGGGAATGTGTCATCTTGATAATTTCCAACTTCGTGGTGTGCACTAGCACACTGTTTCGCGCGCAGCGGCACTTGTGCCGCGAGGATGTTCTGAAGAGGGAATGTGTCGTCTCGGGTCAACATTATATCGTCCTGCCGCATGGTAACACATACCGCAATACAGGCTTTATGTCAGAATACTAAAATGGTCTTAGTTAATTGGCATACCTGATTCCTAAGCATGATATGAGAAGTTTCTTAAATGTATAGTATGTATACTAAGGGGAAAGTTGAATAAAATAAATATTTATTTTATCTGCGCACAGTAATAGCTAACGATGTACAATATGGTGTATTGCAGGGAGTTTATTCAATTAGCATTAGTTGAAAGTTGCTTTAATGAAAATGCTTACAGGATTATGAACTACTATCACAGTAATAGTTAAATTTCAAATAACTATATCCAGCACAGACAGGTGGTCTAAATTTTAATTTATATTACTAGCTTGGTATAGCTGAGATAAATTGTTTACACAAGAATATACGCAAATAGGGACTTGAGTTTCACACTGATATTTTTACATTTGAATACCGATTGTTATTTAAGTTTCAAATAATTGCTTTAAGTGTTTAGATATTGGGTTGTAAAAGGTAAATTATTATTTAAACCTAATTCAATTTAAAAGTAGATCTTATGACATTATTTAAATTGTACTGCTACTTTAAAGTTTTTAAGGTTAAAAGCGGATGTGGCTGAAATGTTGCTATTATTAATATGGAAATTAGTGTGGGTGGGTGGGGAATTTATTGAAATGGGGGTGGATGGTAGAGAAGCTGATGCAAGGCAGCGAGAGGGTAGGGAGGAACCAAGCCTCCAACCATTGTTACGAACTAGCTTTTCAGCCAATTCGTACTTGAAAGATGCTAGGGGCGTAGCTCAATAATGACTCAAAATTCGGTAGAGCACATCAGTGTAAGATGAGTTTTATTACAAGAAGATTATACAGTTGCTATTCAAATGACTATTGATAGGGGGAGCTTCAAATTGAATACCAAGATGATTATTCATTACATTAATTAATGCCATTTTATTTAAACCTAACTGGAAAGTCATCACCTTGTTAATATTGCCAGAGGCTGATTCTACGAGATGGTTAACGATGGCCGGACACACCCATCTTCCTGGTCTGCTTCGCTGGTTGGGTCAAAGCCCAAAGGACAAAAGACGAAAAGACGCTGTTTCGGGTGTTACACCGGCCTATATTAAGCACATAATTCTGCGGCCCCGCTCAGTGACTGGTAGAGGGGGTTTCTGCAACTGTCTTCTTTCGCAAGGGTCGACGACCAAATGGTGGTGTTGCAATACCGCTCGTTTCCAGGTTTAATGTTTGAAGGTGTGATCAGGCAAGCCGTTCAGCTAAGGCCTGATCAAACCATAACATTCGGCATGGTGTTGACTTCTGAGAAGCCTGTGCAACATGCTTGCTTGCAATGTAATCGAGGCAGGTGTTGCATGCAGCCCCAGCACAGGTGTGTGCCCACTGTGCTGGTGCAGGAAGGGAGTGGTCTCACCCTCGCTATGCTGACTGCTGCTGATGCCCGGTATGGCATGGCCGATGGCACTTGCATTGTGGTCTCGGGGCAACGATGCCAGATGAACAGCCACCACTGTGGCCATCAGTGTTTTCCTCACTGTTTCGCACCGACCAGTCGTGTAGCATGTT
The DNA here is from genome assembly GCA_002778355.1 of Clitarchus hookeri. Lineage (NCBI taxonomy): Eukaryota > Metazoa > Arthropoda > Insecta > Phasmatodea > Phasmatidae > Clitarchus > Clitarchus hookeri. The sequence goes on from NQII01007641.1 coordinate 8,683, forward strand.
GTCTGTCGCATAGTCATCCCATCCTGACCCTGTATCCCCTTGGGTGGGTTCCCCTGTAGCTGTTGTTGTATGTTGTTTGGGTGGTCTGGTTACCCTGTTGTCATCATGGCCGTACCCACATTGGTTTCCTTGCAGCAGTTGCTGGGACTCACTCGTAGTTTGCCATGTTGGGGCATCGTGTCGCTTGGCATCGCTCCAGGTTGGTGTTCCCCATGTGCCATAATTATGTCATCCAGATGTACTCTGATCTATCTGCATGGCCCTACCTTCACCCGGTAATTTGTGTGCCCTAGTTGCTCCATGACCTTGTGTGGCCCGCTACACTGGGGTGCCAACCCAGCACAGAAGTTCTTGTTGACAGCCGACTGTGGGTGAAGGCATACATAGACAGCTTGCCCGGGGTGAAATGCAGTGGGTGAATGGTCGGAAGTTGGATTTTCATTGTGCTGCGTATCTCTCCTGGTATTGTCGCTCTTACCCTACTATGGAGGCCTGCCGTTGCTGGTGTGTGATATCTTTCTCCAACCAGTTTTCGTCCTGGTTCGAGGGGCATACGAGTTCACTGGGTAAGGCTAACACCCATCCGTGCATCACAGCCACTGGGGACATGCCAGTGACCACATTGATGTGCCGCCGCAGGTATAACAAGGCGGCTGGCAGGTGTTATGCCCAGTCCCTGTAATCCGACTCGACTCTAAATCACAGCTGGATTTTCAGTTTCTGATTCCATCGTTCTGTCGGGTTAGTTCTCGGGTAGTATGTGGGAATGTGGCCATAGTGTGATGTTGAACCCCCCCGACGAGCTACACAGGTTCTGCAATTTACGGCCTGAGAATTGCATCTCATTATCAGTCAGTAATGATTTGGGGTATCCCCACCAAGGTAAAGCACTTACTTGTGGGTGTTCGAGCATATTACCCCATTAAATCCAATGCTATGGCCTCGAAAGGAGCTTTCGTCATTCGTCGTTTACTGGTGCTGTACTCCGTCTGCGCATACCTCCACACAAATGCTACAGTTTGTAGCATAGGAGAGACTTAGTGGAAATAACCACAAGCATGCCACAAATAGAAAGCTCTGAGGATCTAGTTGTGTAGCTGCAGAGGTATGGCAGGGGCCCAATTAATGTGGTGCAGGAATGGCTGCTTAGGAGGGCAAGTGGCCTCTGTCAGCTGGACACATTGCTCGGCTGGCTCGCCTTTGAAACTAGTGGAGTGGGGTAGTGACATGGTAAATAGTTACCCTATGGTAATGGTGCAGTTGCACGAAGGCATCACGATAGCGTGCGGTGGTGCCGAACAGAGTCTCACCTGGGATTCAGGGATGCCATTGGATGTGTCTGTTGACATGCCATGTGTGGAATGTCCCTCGGTGATGTGTGATACAGTGCAGGGCACTGTGGTGCAGGCTAGCAGGTTGCGGCCGGCCGACGAGCTGTAGCAGGCAGGTGAGAAAGGCCGATATGTGCTGCTTTTACATGGAGCAAGTTGTGCATTCACTGATGCAGGACGAGGTAAACAACAGAATGAAGAATATGGAATGGCGAACATCGGTCATAAAAAACATGGCATAATACAACAAACACATATAAAGACACTTAATTGACAAACATTTAAATGTAAACAAATGTTAACATGGTAGATAAATAGTTAATCTAATATCAAGACACTTAAAATGGCCGGAGGGTAAGGGAAATGTAAATAATACGAAGGCGCAAGGCACTATACCACTAGTGTAGGTAGATACTACAAGAAATGTGATAACTGGCAAAGTAAACTATCCTAAACACAAAATAAAATAAATTAGTAAGTTGTAAAAAAAATTGCCTTTCGCTGCCGAAGTTGAACGAAAACAATGTGCTGTGATGCGCACAACACTAAATCAAGTGTCAGTAGTAGGGTAAACAACGACATAAACAATGTAAACACTAATGTTATATGGCTGCTAGGGCTCTAGCAAGAAGGTAAAATTTGGCTAGCATGCAAAGTAAACAACAATAAACACAGGGTAAACAACACAGTAATCACTATAAACACCGATAACACGAATGCAATTCAGTAAAGTTGGAGAAGTGGCACTAGACAATAAACACTGGCTTGAAGCCCTAAATTAGGACGAGCTGAGAAGAGATAAACACACAAGATAAACACCAGAAATTACCTTAATGGGAGAAAAGAGAAAATGAGCAATGAAATTTAGAACACACAATATGCCGACCAATGCAAATGCAATGTGGCCATCTTGAGTGTAGGTTGATCACTGCTGTGCTGTCCTATAGATGTTATGTGGAGTGATGAGTGATGTGGCATAGTTCTGGTTCACTACCGTTGTTTACACTCGTGGAGAGCGCCTGCTGGAAAATGTCACATCACGCCTGTGCCAAGAGTGGACAAGGCCACACTCTTCCTTTGTGCAAGGTGAGTGAGCGATGGTGCTTGCTGGGAAGCAGAATGAAACACAGAGTGGGGAGGGATGGACGGTTTCTCCTCCTCGCCTCGCATGACACAGTTGGAGGAACAGGGACGTCTCCATTGTGTGTTGTCACCACCATGGTCGTGTGATGGCCATGCTGTCGAAATCGGCGCTGTTAGAAGTGAGTGAGACTGTGGTGTTTGCCATGTTGGTAAAGCAAAGTAGGACTCGTTTACACTTTGGGTGACAGCTCATATACAAATGCTACCTGCACGTATATTCTGTACCATATAATAAGGCCATTTTTTGACAGCTCGGCGAAAGTAGCGCCACTGTTTACATCTGACTACGTATCCTTCTGCCATCCGCTGGTCCGGCAAGTCGGGGCTGTATTTTTTATCAACACGCTGTCAGCTAATCCACTTCTCATTGTACTGTAATGATAAACAAATTTTAAGATATTTTAAGACTGAGATCTGACTAAAAAAATAAGTAGGTCATAAAAGTAAAAATATAATATTTTGCAAATAATTAAATATTTCCTAACTCTTTTTTAATTTGTCCGTGATAGTGAATTTGGGTAAACATTTACAAGACGGTCTGTTGTATCTATTATCACACTTTGGATGTTATAGCTAATATATTCAAGTTGGAAATATGTGACTTGGAATAACGTTAGAATTGCTTAAAAACTATTCACGCGTGTCTCACTTTCTACAGAAACAAGGAAATGGGTTTCGAGAGAACAATATAGCGTATAATTTATGTAGACGAACGATTACTGGCCGAATATAAATTACTTGTACTTAAAATCATTGTACATGAAATATATGTTACTTTAAAAATTATGCAGACCTCATGGAAAAATATCACTATTGGCATCTGTTTGTAAATTGGTTATATATCGCACAGGAAAGCGGTTCATTTCTGGCTGGTAATACCTCGCAAAATATCCGACAGATGGTGCACACAGCATGTCACGGTGAAGTTTGAGGAACCATTTTTTTGGTCAACAAATATCATCTTTTTTAAAGTTGATAGTTCTTATATTACGGACTGGAAATATATTTCAAATTCGTGTTGTTTCGTCAAATTATTAAAAATAATAATTCAACAATATTTCTGCACCATGCAATATTTCTGTATGCTTTTGGAATTAATATCAAGGACGTGTTGAAAGCGAGGTTGGAGAGGGATGATACAACGTGAAAAAGATTTCTGAAGTTAGCACAACTTCAGACAACTTTTCCATGTCGTATCATTCTATTGTACATTTCATTTTGAACACCTATACATAACTACATTATCACGAAGTTTTGTTTTTAACACTAACAACCATTGTTTTGTGACCTTGTAAAATAAAATGTATTAATAAATCTAAGAACTCTTTCTTATCCGTTTATTTTCTGCTTTTGTGATGTGCATCGGCAGTGCACCCAAAATAACCAACGTAATTTTAACTTTTGTTCGTTCGTGCATCAGCTGATACAGGATTTTGTAAATGGCACTTTGTTTGTTTCGTATACGTAAAGTGCCACTCACTGACTGTCAGAAAGTGGCCTTCTTATACCATATGGACCATACTCTCAGACCTAGGCGAGGAGTGATTGAGCCGGGGTATTGGCAGTGCAAGCAAGGTGATGACCAGGTAATGTGTTAGTGCAGGAATGGTGGCTTGATGTGATGTAATGATGAGTGATAATGCCTACAGTTGGTAGAAGTGATGTGCTTAGCTGTCTAATTAAACACTGGCTTTGGTGTACATTGGTTGTGAATGTAGATAGAAAGGCATTGGTAGAACTGTCTGTAACCAGAATTGTTGCATTTCTTTATGCACAATTTGACATGTGGTCGACACAGGAGTTCCACATATGCAGAGTTTCACACACAGCAGTGACAAGTAGTGCCAACACAGCACATTTGAGCAGACATCACACTGCTTACCTGTATTTGTGCAGCACTTGTAGCTTGGCTGCCAAGTGAAGAGACTGCGGAGACACAAGGTGTCATGGTACCAGTGTTCTTTGGTGCTATCAGCACATTTGCAGTGTCGTGGTTGGGACTGGTCCCATGCAGCTTGCTACAGTTGCGGCTTGCATGAGCCATGGGAGTGTCACTCAACTGCGTACATGGCGTGCAGAGGTGGGCGGCAGGTATGCCATGTTTGGGAGTGGCATTAGAGGTGGGTTGGCTGCATTGCATCGGGATGCGCAGAGACAGTGCCGGGGCGTGTGGAGGCAGCTGCCCGGCGATGACAGCACTTACTCTGGCAACCCACCCCTCAGCTGAGATGCCAAAGACAGTGAAAACATTCGGCGCTTCCACACTGGGTGCCAGAGGCTGTGTCGTGATGCTGGGAATAAACAACGGCTTGACATCGAGATGGTCACTTAGTGTCACATGTGTAAGCACACGTGCTGGCATTTCAGGCAGCTTCTCGACACAGGATACTTCGAAAGTTGGAGCTTGAGGTGGAGTCGCGATGCAAGTGTTGACATGTCTGTTGGCTTCTCGACAGCTTCAATTTGACAGTCTATGAGGTTACTGTTTCTGACGAGGCACCAATCACATCATCGGAAGCTGTTGTCAGCCGGGACAAACGGTTTGCACTCTGTCATGCAGCCATGTGAGCAGTCAACCTTTGCAGTGTCTTGTGACTGCACTGCAACTGACACCCACGCATGTCACACCAGCTCGGTGATGTGTATACGGGAGGCGGAATAAAGGCTGTCTGCGAAGTACAGCATATCGGCGGAGTATAGCCAGATGGCTGCAAGAAAAGAAAAGGCGGTGATGAAACAGACACCTTAAAATAAAGGGCAATGAGGCAAGAGATGCCCTGAAATTGGAAGGCAGCATGGAGGCAGGTGCCTCGAAAACAAAAGGTGGCATATTGCAAAATTTGGTTTGTTGTAGGTGGCAACATGATCGTCCATTGTCAAGTGCGAAAAGTCCTGTGCACTTAAGTTCACCACACTGTTTGCACAGCACAATCTCGTATTTGAAAACGAATCCCATGTTCAATGTGTGGTTATACACATGGTTGACACCACCGTGGTATGATGACACGATGTGGTAGTCAGCTGTTGGCCGAGATTAACGAACCACGTGGCACGACAGTCTCCCCTGATTCTAGGTGGGAGGGGTAAACTGGCCCGAGTGGCTGGAGGGGTGCATGCTAGAGCATGCACTGCTAACTCCCGATCGATAATCTGCCCTATCTGGAGAGGCAGTGAAGGGGTCAGGTCACTGCATCATTGATGTCTTCCCATGGTGTTTGTTGATGGAGGGGCGTGGTGTACTTCATGCACACACACCCATGCTGCCAGACTGCTGCCTCCCTAACTTGCCTGGAGGGCTGAGAGAGGTTGGATGGAGTCTAACAAAATGGTAGCTGTCGTTCCCATTACCATTGTGGAGCTGGGTGGTGGTGTGGTCAACTGATGGTCGCCATGTTTTTTATGCATTTCCCGCACTTGTGAGGAATCTTGTTGATCTAATGCTGGAACTGTCCTCTTCCGATATGGAGAATGGAAATTTGGGTGTAGGAAAATTGCCAGGAATTTCGAGAATTTTTGTAGAAAATGCACAGAATTTGCGAACAGATATGGACACGTAATAATTGAATTTGTAACGACAAGGATGGGTACAATCTCAGGTTAGGCATATAACAGGTTTTGCATGACATAGGAAGTCAGTTAGGTAATTTAGGAGAAGAATTAGCCACCACACTCTTGGGCAAGTCATATTCCAGCACAAAAATGGCATCGGAAATGTTATGTAAGAATTTAATATAGGGCGAAATTAACCCCATGTTAGGTGCCATATAATTGGCTGATGTGTTCTCAGGAGTGGGGAACAGATTAATCAGAATTATGGTCAGAGAGGTTAAGGTGGTGGTGGAGGTTACTATGGAAAATAAATACGGGCGCCAGCTCGGTCGGGCAAAGAGTCTTCTCTCAGGTTGTGGGGCATTAGCCCGCGTAACTGTTCCTGGGCTCACCCAACACCATAGGTGATGCATTGTTGATGCATTCTTGTATACCTGCTTAGATGAGGGTGTAGGCCCTCATCATTCACCATTAGTACCAAATGAGATTGTCGATGGCCACCTCACATGCTGGAAACACAGTTGGTTAATATATTATATGATAGGTTAGCACAGTCGGTAGAAGACCCATTTTTGGTAACATGGCTGTGATGCAGCTGGCAGCGAAATAAAACGTACATTTTCACTAACTGGTATTACTAATTGTTATACCCTCCAAAGAGGCAAAAACAACTTCCCAGCTGCTTTTGTGTGCTGGTAGCCTACGTGGTAAAAATAAAAAATTGGCATGCAGCCGATGGAAACTACAATAATTAAAAGTCATGGCGTGTTTGAACTGGCAGGTTCAGGGGTGGCGCTGTCTCTTGGCTGTGAAAATAATATTAATAAAGTCCAAGAGAAACGATTTAACTGTGGTATACTACATGGTGATCAGCATGAATACATTGAAGGCCCTGAGATACGCTGCATGAGACCACCCCTGGGAAGCGACAGAGAGCAACTGACAAACATTGTGGAGTCCCACCAAGACCCCAACTCAAATGCACACGAAGGACACAAGAAAAATACATGGCACTTACAAGAAAAAAAGCAATTACAATTACACACAACTAAATTGAATTTAAAAAAATATGAACACTTGCTTGTTAGTTTACATTAGCAGATTATGAGAAAGGGATAACTAAGTTGCCATGAAATTAGTTAAGCAACGTAATTTTAAACAGCATCGGGGCTGTCTATCTCAGTCTGTTGCTGATTTGGACTGAATCAGAACACATTAAGCATTAAATAAAAACAGTGGAAAAAATGCACTTTACCCTTATATTCCTATACTCAATGGTGGCAGCTGTTGGCTTGATCTGGGCGAGTTCATTTCTACCACGGGATCGGTGTGGATAGCCATGTTCGATTTGCTTACGAACAATGAAAATTCATTTGTAATGGCACCTCAATATGAATGTTGAGTGTTTACACACTCGGGAAAATATGTAGGACTTTTTATCACACTCACACTGCATGCACATGTACAAACGAGGACGTAAACACTAGTAGAGGGGATACATGAAGGGGTTTCTGGAACTCCAAATCCGTTGCAGCCCTGTTGTTAAATTAATTTCTTTGTTGACAGCTTCACTGGGGGGTTTGATTGGTGGTTTGTAGGCCCGAATCGTTACGCCCTCAAAATTTGCCTCGTGAGGGCATGAATGTGGGAGGTTCACCTGACTTTAGAATTGCCCTGGACGTCGAGCAGGTGGGATGCACTCCCAGCCCACTGCGCCGAGGCTGGTATAGTGGAGGTTTAACCACCGCATTCGGGTCGACTCCCCAGTAGAGGGCACATCGTTGATGCGTAGATGCAGCGGGACGAATGCGCTAAGGGAGGAAGGAGGGATGCTGCATGCATCAGTTTCACGTGGATTCTTAGAGAGTGCAGCGTCATCGAGCGAGAACAAATCCCATTCTCTCTAGGAATCATAAACTGGTTTTTAATTATTACTCAAACAAACCATACGAATCATTTTCTGTAACTGTAACTTTATTATTTAATATGAAAATTCATTTTTACATGGTCAGTGTGTGATGTAAAAAAAATCTGTACTAGCCTGTTTTTTCAACATTTCATATAACTGAGTTGGTGCAACTAATAGATTTTTAATGTAGTTTTTAGAAATTATTCAAAATAAATTTTACTCTATCAAGGGAAAAAATTAATGAAATGTTATTTACATGAGACCATTTGTAGACTTAAAGGACTGGAAAACTAATTGAAAATTGTTCCAAAAAAAGGTTTTCTTTTTTTTTTTTAACATGGCCAGCGAATTGAAAGCATTGGCATTTCATCCTACAATACTACTGATCTGTTCTAGCGAAAAAAATTAGGAAAATTATTTTGTCTAGAAGAAAAATTAAAAAAAATTATAGTCTCTTCCAAAATTAATTAAAATATTCCACTGAATACCTACTCATTTCCGAATCAGACAGCTCACAGTTTCGAAGCTTCGGTGTCAATGGCATCATCCCTTGATGCTATCAGCAGGAATAAAATGTAGCACTAATAAAATAAAAGTTTGTGCTCTTTGGCTGTACAAATGTAATGCACTTGTGATTGTTTTCCTCCATCCCCCTTACTAATTAGGGTGGGCAGTCTCGCAAAAATAGTTAAATTCGTGGAGCCCTACACTTACACCTCCTCCACTATGAATGGTTCTGAGAGAGCTCCAGAACTACAAAAGTCCTTTAGTTAAGGTAGAAATTTACTCAGAAGTACTAACTTACTGAGACATGTTACTTAACACAAAATCAAAATATTCTCCTAGCCCTAGTATACCTATGTTAAAAAGCTGCTAAGATTGATGTAATTAGTTAATTACTAACACATCTGTGCCAATTTAAGTACAATTTAATTGAGAAATATTCAATATTAAGAATAATATAAATCATTGAAAATAATATGGAATATAAAAATAATTGTATGTGAGAAAAAAACCTCCTAGTGTGTGATTAAATTAATTACATAATACTGTAAACATCAGTCTGGTGGTTATTAAACATAGAAATTTATAAAAATATTTACTCTTTAAATGTCAGCAACCTAATATAAACAAATATAAATTTTGATTTTACCACAGAAATGCCTCTTTGGAGTGTTGAACTAAAACAAATGTGCATCCTATATTCACATCTTAACAAAAATCAGAATTTGTGCGACAAGGTATCCACAAGGTTCTGTTAGTAAATACAATGAGTTGTTGTTTAAGCTTATGTCTAATTTCGCCAATTTTGCAGCAGCAAAATTGTCTCATTACAGTTATTGAAATTAAAAAATATATATAAGATGAAGAAAATGTATATAAGATGAGACACTTAAAAACAATAAAGGAAATACAATTATATTGAAACTTCTCAAAATCATTTTTTCAAGTATTTGCTGAAACAAAGCATGCAATAAAGAACATAAGCAATTTAAAAAAGCACACCATACACTTTTAAACTACACAGGTGTTTCATTGGATGCTCCCACGATGCCTCTCGCTAATCTTCCGGGAAAGATGGCAGCAGGGGACGAAAGGAGAACTATGGCGTTTTACTTCTAGCCACGTTACCTGCTGGTTCGGTCTCAGGGCGTGATGTATCTTTCGTTGTACATTCACTCCTTCCCCAACGATAAAAAAGCAGCACTACAGAATTATCACTTGTTTACACCAACATTCATCAGCAAAGCATTTGTGGTAATAGGTTGTTACATGTTGCGGGTCTATTAACTTTTAAACTTTCTATGATGCAAATAAACTATACTTAAAATGCCCTCTTAGTATGCTCATATTCGCACTACAAATAAACTATTTATGCTAGCCTTTTAACTGTTTTACACTTCTTACATAACAAATAAAAATATCTCGGAGGACTGTCTTGAAATTTCGCTTACAGTTTTGTGAGTTCACTGAAATTAGTTCAATCTTAATATTTAAGCTTAAATTTTTTGTACTGTGTTCAGTGCATTGCTATGTTCTGTTGTCCCATTTTGTTCCTACACATTTGGTCAGTGTCGTCCTATTTTTCAAGCCTGTGTTGTTTTCTATGTGTTACCTGTTGGTCGTGTGTCTATATTTATATATTAACTAGCTTCTGCCCTGTTTCTTGACTATATTCCCTCTTGGAATTTTCCAGTGTTGCATGCATAATTATTTTCTCGTCCATAGGTTACCTGTCTTTTTTAGTATTTGTTCGTGTTCAGTCCTGTTTTTCGATTACATATATCAGCATCGCAATGGCGAATGCCCAAAAAATCTCCATCTAGTCATTCACTCCCATTGCACCATTCATTCAATGATCGCATCAAATTTCTGTACTGTCCACCTCAAAGCCGATGTTTTAACATTACTTGAGCGGTCAGGAATAGTAATGCGGACGTCGTCCAGCGATTATGTTAAGAAAAATCAGAATATTACACAATATTCTTATTTAAAATAGAATGGGCACCAGCTCACCGGATGAGCACGAAGTCACAGTTCTCAGGATCGTGGGCCGAACGACCACGTGGCTGTATCTCCTGACACATACTGTACAAATTTACTGGAAAACGTAATATATAGCCGGGGGAATTCAGGCTCCCCAGCACGCCTCAATATTACCTTTTTACCTTATAAAAGAAGGATGCCTCCTTAAGGCGTCGATGACTTCCTGGATAGGGCCAGGGCCCGGAATACAACATTAAAATGAGAACTCACAAATTTCTGTTAATTCAAGTAAATTGTATTGCCGAATAGTGTACACAGTTACATGTATACAATGCAAATTAAAGTGGTCCTGACTCACAAGGCCTACCAGCGGCCTTTGCAGTACAAAAATACCAAGAATATCGCGAAAACTAACAGTAGTAGTTAAACCTCTGGGGTTGCTAATTGAGCTGACAGAGAAGTGCTGCAAGTGTGGGGAAGACTGTTGAAAACTAAATAAAATTTCCAGTAAATTATGTTAACCTATTGGAGTTAAGTATTCAGAACAAAGGATGAAATTTCCCCGCGATGCGATGCACGTGCAACACCCATGGAATCAGACTTCTGAAGATGGCACGGGCAAGCGGTGTCCTTACCGAGAGCTCTTTCCACTCCGCGAGGTAATTTAATTAACTGACCTCATTAACATTGAACTTTAAACATACACACATAAAACACTGAAACATTCTGAGTGAGTTTTCTTAATCCTGTAGAGAGTTAAGATTTCTTAATTAAGCACTAATTTAAATGCAAAACATGATTATGTGGTGCCTTGCAGATCATGTGGGAAATTTAGGCCTGTTAAGTTTTGGGGCACTCTACGACCGGAATGGTCAGGTTGAAAGAAAGACTAGTTATTTCCCAGGTCACTAACTGGCCGATTAGACACAAATTACACTCGGAAAATTATATAGAACACTTCAAATACCCTAGCTTTGCTACTCTACACCTTATTAAATATGCACGTGGCGTGCATTTATTCTGCTATTACTTCGCAATCCTTTAAGGGCGAATTTCACGAACATTTGCCCGTGGGCGATAAATTCTAATGCTATTTACTAGACATTCTAGAACTTGATTCCTATCCTAATTACACAGATATATCTAGGGACACCACAGGCACTTGGTTGGATCACTCGGTATCGGGTCATGACCCGTTCCCAAGTGAACATTGTGGACACTCTTCGGGACACATTAACTGTGGGCTGATGAAGTGATGACAGTGGCCGTGCCAGGTCACGCAGGAGTGGTCTACATCAAGGGTTTTACCATAACAATGTTTGATATCATAGTCAGTTCCTATTTAATTCCACTGTCTTTCCTCCATTCATCGTACATAACTACTTCAGCCATGTACAAGCATGCAGTTTTGTAGATGAGTTATAAACCAACTATGTTGCTGTAAAACCTTCAGAATTAATTATCATTTCCCAATCAAAACAAATACAATAGTCATTTAGTTTATAACATGTAATGCTGAAGAATGATTTTACCTTATTAGGGCTGTGGTATTATACAGGTTATACACAGAACTGGTTATGTTAGAAACATGGCAGACATAGCCGGTGCCCAGTTAGATTCTCTCATGCCAGTTACATTTTGCTGCTGCTCTTTCTCATCTCACTTCATTTAATAGACATTGGGGAGTTAAGCTATTAAACACTATTCATATATAACTTACTTTTTTTATGTGGACAGCTTCGCTTGTACACTGAGGTGACAAAAGTCGTGGGATAGCAATATGCAAATATACAGATGGTAGTAGTATCGCATTCAAAATGTATAAATGGGCAGTGCATTGGTTGGGCTTTCATTTGTAGTCAAGTGATTCAAATGAAAAGGTCTCTGACGTGATTATGGTCGCACGACGGGAATTAACAGACTTTGAACGCATAATGGTATTTGGAGATAGACGCATGGGACATTCCATTTCGGAAATAGTTAGGTAATTCAACATTCCGAGATCCACAGTGTCAAGAGTGTGCCGAGAATACCTAATTTCAGGCATAACCTCCCACCATGGACAACACGGTGGCTGACCGCCTGCACTTAATGACCGAGACCAACGATGTGTGCGCAGAATGGTCAGTGTTAACAGACAAGCAACACTGTGTGAAATAACTGCAGGAATCAACGTGGGACGTACGACAGACGTGTCCATTAGGATAGTGGGGTGAACTTTGACTGTACTGGGCTATGCCAGCAGAAGACCGACTCGAGTGCCTTTACTAACAGCACGACATCGCCTGCAGCGCCTCTCCTGGGCTCGTGACCATATCGGTTGGACCCTAGACGACTGAAAAACCGTGGCTTGGTCAGATGAGTCCCGATTTCAGTTGGTAAGAGCTGATGGTAGGGTTCGAGTGTGGCGCAGACCCCACGAATCCATGGACCCAAGTTGTCAACAAGGAACTGTGCAAGTTGGTGGTTGGTCCATATTGGTGTGGGCTGTTTTTACATGGAATGGACTGGGTCCTCTGGTCCAACTGAACCGATCATTAACTGGAAAGGATTATGTTCAGCTACTTGGAGACCACTTGCAGCCATTCATGGACTTCATGCACCCAAAGAACGATGGAATTTTTATGGATGACAATGCGCCATGTCACCGGGCCACAACTGTTCGCGATTTGTTTGAAGAATTCGTGTACATTTCCAGCGAATGATTTGGCCACCAATATCACCCGACATGAATCCCATCGAACATGTATGGACATTATTGAGAAGTCAGTTCGTGCACAAACTCCTGCACCAGCAACATTTTCGCAATTATGGACGTCTACAGAGGCAGCATGGCTCAATATATCTGCCGGGGACTTCCAACGACTTGTTGAGTCCATGCCACGTCGAGTTGCTGCATTTCGCTGGGCAAAAGGAGGTCCGACACGATATTAGGAGGTATCCCATGACTTTTGTCGCCTCAGCTGAATATATATATTTCTTATGTTTCACAAGTAATTGTTAAAGGAAGGTGTTGAAGTACATCAATTACTTCGATATATATCGATTGTAAACATGGCTTACATAAATATCGATTGTAAACAATGGGTTATAAAACCTTACAAGATAGAGGTCATGTCGTGTGTACTTTGTTGAATGTATAAGTTGTAGTTAAAATGTTAGAATAAATATAGTGGTTCTGAAAGACCGTGTTGATCTTCTTACAAAATGAAACTACCTGAACAACCGAAACTCTGGTTTCATGCGTCATACAGTATGTTTATTCCGTCTGCCGAAAACTTAGTTTCGGAAACCCTACTTTCTAAAATAATGTTTAAGTTTGAGTAGGGTTTTTGTACCGTCATATGAAACTCCGTTTTGGAAACTTGTGTTTCGCGTGTTGTTTTATGTTGGAAATTACTAGTTTCAAAACATTGAAAACAATTAATACTTGCTATGGTGATAGGAAAAGGAAATACATTTCTGAAAAAAATCAAAATATGACAAAAATTATTAAAATTTGCATATATTGCTTGATAAAACATAACTTAAAAGTTTTATTTCGTAAATTTGTTCAAATGCAACATATTTATTGTGTAACGGTTCTTTACATACCTACAGCAAAATTATATAAAACTCTAGATACACACTAATTATTTTTAACTAATTAAACATCTTATCTTACACTTCAACATATATATTAGTTGTACATTTCCAGCATATTTACAAACGAAACCAAAGTTTCGTTGTTTATACCATACACGAAACCTAAGATTCGACGTGAAACTTGAATTACAAACCTCGGTTTCGAGATATTTCGAAACCTCGCATTGACGATGTTTATACCATACACAAACACAGCTTTCCGAAACCCAGGTTACCGAAACACTGGTTTCAGGGGTCGGTATAAATGTACTGATAAACATACTCTCACTCTAATCACCCAAACAAGTGTAAAAAATGCAACTAAATAACTATTTTCTTGGGTATATTCCTAAGACTGCCAGGAGATCATTTAGATCAAGTATGGCTGTGTTGCCACATTTAAAGGCGGAGAGCCATCCACATCCCTTTCGTCCAGCGATTGACTGGCAGATGACTATAATTACGAATGGGTGGAAGGCTGCCGGCAAACCGCTTGACAAATGTCTGCCAACAGCTTACTGGCATACTGTCGAATGTTGTTTATAATTTCGGCCCTTAACGCTTAAGGAAATCTCAACAATGCACACAACCTGTTAAGTTCCATTGGAAACCAGTACATAAAATAATATACTTTCAGTTATTCTGCACACAAAATAACACATTATTTAATGTTTATTTTTTATTTATATCATTGAAGTTTAATGGCAATGGTGAATTCATAACAATTTGGTTATTTATTTGCAACCATGTACACTAAACTTAATATATTCAATATACACATAAAACTTATCTACATTCCCCAGAGACTTTTCGTTCTTGAAGTTATGACGATCTCCTTACTTTGGAAAGTTTGTATGAATCACGAACATCATACTTTCATACATTCGCAACCTGTCTATACCACATTAATATTAAAATACAAATATGCCAGTATATCAAGAATTTTGAGTGTTCAATCTGAAAAGCAACAAAACTTATCCCTTACATTATTATTCACTACACAAAGATTAAGTGATTACATATAGCATCATGATGTTTGGTTGGTTCATAGGTCATCAGAGGGAATGTGAGGTTATGTAGATATTTACAGTCTGGGACAGAGGCCTGACAGACAGTTATATTTTTCCCTAGGGCGCCAGCGCAGAGAGCACAAGAATGAAGGGAGTGTGGTTCGCCGACCCTTAATGTGGCCCCCTCTGATGATCCATCATCAGAAGTTCAACTGTAATTCATCATGCCTAGGCTAGTGAGAGGTGAAAACAGCCCCTCTCAATGAGTACTCACTCCCATACAGAGATTTTTCCAGGCCATCTCTATGCCTTATGTGATTGTGATGCAATCACAATAAAATTATTATTTAAATAAGCTGTAAAGCAGCTGGAGAAAATAAAGATGTGAGTAAACTTTGACACATTTCATTTCCCTCCCACACACCGAAGAGGCAGTTAACTGCATTTCCCCCACTTATTGCACAGATAAAATAGCATGAATCATAAATTGAAATTAAATACTCAAAATGTATGCCTCAGGATTGAGTAAACCTCCTGAAGGGTGGGGTGGATTGCTCTCCGGGCTAATAAATTAAGTTAAAGATCCGATAAATGAAGTTAATGACTTTTTATACACTATACGTATGCAGAGATCTTCCTTTTCTTGTTCTTCAAGGCTTCCTTCCAGAAGGAAGGATAAAGGAAGGCTTTGCTCCTTTACTTAAAATATCGTGCAAAGACCCAAAAAGTCTAGTCGTTCCTTTCCTTGCCGAAGGAAAGCCTTGTCTCGTCCTTTTCGCGAGGAAGACCGATCATGTACCGAAGATACACGAACTTTAGTGACGTCATGGAAACGTCATAGTTAACAGCCAATAGGAAGAAGTGCAATCTTTTGTGTACCTAAATGTTCTTATGTAGCCTATGGTAATGATATATTGTTTTGATTTTGAAAAATGTCATCAGGTGATAGGTTTGAGCGTTTTTCAATTAATGAACGAAACATTTTATTTGGGCTCGTTCGTACTTATGCGAACGTAATCGAAAATAAGAAAACTAATTGCAGTAACCTGACTGCCAAAAAGGAGGCATGGGTCCAAATAGAATGCCAATTCAATTCACATCCTGATGTTACCAAGGTAAGGAAGTATTGCATTTTAGTTCATTTGTTTGATACGCAGTATCACCTGTAATATAAATATAAACCCTTACAGACAATGGTAAACAGTGCATTGCTTGTACGTACGTGTGTTACGAAAATGTTTCATGTTCTGTTGACCATAATTGTATGATTCTATATATTAATACGGGAGAATAACAGCTGTTTACATGTTCATACCACAGCAAGGTTAGATCAGTAATCTAAAGCGAATGGTTTGCAATAACATCTGAAAGTAAGCATATTGTAGCTACATTTTACAACCGAAATACACGTGAATATCAAACACAACCTCAGTGTGTTGGCATAAGCAACCTGGAAATAATGGGCAAATATGTATTATTACAATGCTGACATGTTAATTATNCAGGATCTTATGAGATGTACGTATACAATTAGGCACAATGAAAGAAGTCTGTTTGCATCATGTAAGAATCCTTTGATGCATGTCAAATAATGTATATTGTACATTACAATGTACATTATTATTATTAGTGCACTATCCAATTGAGCACATACTTGCCATATGTTTGCTAAAGCTGGGGCTACAATTCATTTATCACAGAATATAGCACACAGACAGTTCTGTGTAAGTTTCGTTAAGTGATAATTGAAACAGAGTTATGTATTGTTTGTATGTTGTCTGCCCTCCAAATTATTGTATGTAATAACTGTTTTCAATTAATGTACGTTTTGTTACACTTTTCAGCGTACCACTGCCCAGCTGAAGAAATGCTGGGACAATGAGAAAACCAAGCGGAAGAAAACCCTTGCTCTTGCCACAAGACAGCGAATGGCCACTGGGGGAGGACCTTTTGTAAACTATCCTGTCACAGAACCAGAGCTGGAAATAGCTTTGGGCGGTGTACTACATTGCGTGGATGATGCGGTAGACCGTGACACAATAGTTTCTGCAGAAGGTGACGCTTGTGTAGAAGCTATTATGCCACAGTCTAGCGAGGAAGGCTGCATCTCTAATGCCTATTGTGATGAATTTACTTCTGGAAAATCGCTGGTAGTGAGTGCACCAGAAGAGGCCTCTCGGAGCATTATTCCACCAACACCTGTATCTGGTTCACATACTAGGCAAAGCTCTAGACGTATACCAACCATATATGTGGAGTTTGAATGTAGGATTTCAAACCTTGAGCGTTCAGACAGACGTGCACGAAAAGTCCTAGCAATGCAACAGGCTGAAAACAGGCTTCGAATGAGGGCAAACAAGGCATTGGCAGAGGCTGAAGAACAGCGTCTTGCCAATGAACAAGCAGAGGCAGCTCGGGCAGTGCAACGTGAGGAACGGGCAATTCAATGCGAATTGCGAGCAGAAGAGCGCAGGAAAGAGCTTCATGCGCAGCAGATGCGACATGCTGAGGAACTGCACAAGCTGCGCAAGAAACTCCTCACAGAAGCAAATGATGATGTATTGTAGAAACAACTTGTGAAGTTGTTTTTATGATTCACCATTATATGCAAGCTTGTGACATGGTTATAGGCCTCCTGGGAAACTCTCCATGTAAAACAAGAGTAACGCATTGCGTGCTGTACCTCCAGATGTTTACCACCAGTGGTAGATCTCAAAGGTGATGTGGAAACTGGCACAGAATGGATAACCATAATCAGGTCAGTGCTTTCTTGTTTAATTTAAATTATTAAATGTGCATGGCAGGTATTTCACAAGCTCTTTGAATGCTATACATATATATATTTATTTATTTTACTGTATAATTATATATATCCCATATGACTATATGAGCCATCACAGCCCAGGTGACATGGAGCAGGTTAATATAGTACACTATACACACATAACATAGTTAACGATAAATCAAACCATACACAAAAACAATACAAGATTTTCCAACATAATAATCCAATTAATAAAACATTACAAAAACATGTGTGTGTAACCAATTGTAACCCTAATTCAATGCAACACAAATGTACGTGCGGCATTCTCTACTGGGGCGTTCTCATTATATCCTTTTCTATATGTCTATTCATTCCATGTTTAATATACTACTTTTTTCCTATTCCATTTGTTTTGAGTGTTACATTTAGGCTATAATTGTGCTATTATCGGTACTATATTCTTGTTTTAGTTGTCCATTTTTCCACCTTGTGTACATGGCGTGGCCTAAGGAAGGATTTCTATATTTATGTATAACTAGTAGATATCCCCTTATATACGAGTACTTTCACTCAATGTCTACTGTCGTGTTTATTGAATATTGTATTTATAAACTGTTTACCATGTTACACCATTTGTTGGTGTCTTTCCCTTTACCAGGTTTTCATAGTTTCAATTTACATTGTTTCAGTAATTATTAAGTTTAGGGGCTTTTCTTTAAAAATAAAAGAAATTAATGGAAAATGGTATATTTCCACTCTACTAATGATGCAGAACACAAATATACTAGAGGCATTAACGTCCGACTAATTTCGTAATATGTGCTCACCTAAACTAACAGAATCTAACCCCATGATGGGTGAATCACTATTTTACATTTATAAACTAACCTAGGATAGTAGGGTTTTACACTAACCTACGATGTTTGGGTTTTACACTAAACTACAAATGTAGGATTGTAGGGATTTAAAGGAACCATAAAACACACCAAAATATGGTAAATTGACTCACCTACGTAGGGGGCTGGTATAATTCCTCAGACGTTAAAAGACGTAAACAAACATATTTCGCAAGTTGTTTAAATATGTTCTACGTATTTTAACATTACGCCCTCTTGAATATGAACAATGCAAGCTGTGCAGAACCCATTAATGCAACCTTTGTTGGTCTAGGACGTTTCATTCAGAAACGTAAACAAACTGGCTATACCTCTAATTTCGCAATTGTTTTCAATTTGTTTAAATATGTTGTACTTATTTTAAAGCTACACCCCTAGTATATTCTTTTTCTGCGTGATCAGTAGAGTAGAAATATATCATAATTTTGAATTGTTTTTGTGTTTTTCTGAAAAGCCCATAAACTTAATAATTACCCTCGTATCATTGTTGTGCGCTGTGCTAGTTCCCAATTTATTTCATTTATTTTCCCTTCATTTATTCCTCTTGGTTTCTGTTTTGCGCCGCACCTTCGCCTGTTTGTGTACTATATTACTTTTCCTTTATGCTACCTTTGTCCGCTTCCATTTTACTTTCTTATTATAACTTCATAACTTCACACTTACACCTATGGTTGTGCGGGCGCCATAGCCCCATAGGACACAACATCTTCACTATATAGTTTAGAGGGTTTCCCCTTTCCTCCCGGTTATAGACGTTTTACCTTCACTTACATTTATCTTTACACCTATGGTTGTGTGGGCACTGCAGTCCCGCATGTCACAACATCTACATCAATACGATTTTTACACTTTTAGTGTTCTTTCCCCTTTGCTACTGTTTATAGGTTTCCACATACCCACACACATTACATTGTTCCTCTCCATCCCCTTTTCTGAGTATATAATTTCATTTTAATTCAATTTACACTAATAACTATGGTAGTGCGGGCGCCTTAGTCCAGCAGGGCACAACTGCCGCATTTTACAAATTACTTTAGGCTCCTTTTTTTTATTGCAGATCACTACATTATCTTTCCCATTTTATTCTCCTTAAGCAATGTCGTTTTTCATAACTAGTTAGTTTTATTCCATATTCTGTTCCCATAAGGTTTTGTAACCCTGGTTCCTTCCCTAGGCTAGTATCCCAGTACTTTTCCTTCTCCCTGGTATTGTTGTTGTAATTTTGTTCGTTTCTTTGGGGGTTTTGGATAAATTTCCCCCTCTGCAGTGTTACTCATCATTGTTTATTTCTGTTACAGTTCACTTGTATATCCAGAACGTCCGTTTCTGTGGAAGAACGAAGGTTTCGTTGACACATATCTACTCTGTATTGACTGTTCTTATTGTATTCAAATTATTGTAACCTGTCTCATTGAAATCAATAAACAGCCTATGAAATCAGACATCAAACCAATCAAAAATGTTTTTCAATGCCAAAATACACATGCATAGTTCTTTATTTAGTATTTAGTACATTTATACACACACATTCACAAACTATTACTACATTTACGTCAACCTAACATATTCGTATAATCTATTTAACATAAAACAGATGGATACACACATTTTAAATGCACTACACCAATATAAATACATATATACTCTGCTGCAGTTATGCTTCCTTTCTTGTGTTACACAAACTGTTCCATGAAAGATATTTTTCAAGGCTGCTGTATTATTTATGTGGGTAATTGATGATGGTAAACAATTGAAAAGAAGAGTACTTATATGCCTACTCTTTACAAGATGTGTTGTGTTATGTTATTTTATTTGAGTTTCTAGGAAGTGTTTTTCTACAATTTCATTGTACAATTCACAACTTACAATATGTTTACTTGGTTACATGTAACATTGCCAATAGTGTTATAAAACTAACTACGTCAAGCTGATGTGACATACCATAACATTTTACAGTAGAAATGGTTCATTTCAGTTATTTCTTATTCGTCCATGAAGTAAAATATCATACATATTATTAGGACATCAACAAGAACTTACATTTTAAATGAGTACAATAGAGACAGGTCATTACAGCACATTATATTTAACAATATAAGCAAAGTACGATGCATCTAATGTGAATACTATTAACTCATTCAATATAAATATATAAGGTGAGGCTTAAAATACACATTCCATTTATATGTTCAATGCATCTCTTCAAGCTGTAGTGACACAAGTACCTTAAACCTCATATGGTATTAAGTGAATACAATAACTGTTTAGAAACTACAGAGAAATGGGTAACACTTCAGAATAGCGGCTTTAATGAAAATAAAAGAACAAATCACGGAAAGTGGTATATTTCCACTCTAATAATTTCACAGAATGCGGATTTACTAGGGGCATTAACGTATTACCATTACAAACCACTAGTACGAATGTCGTAATATGTGCCCACCTAACCTAATTTTACCTAACCCCGCAATGAGTGAATCACTATTTTACATTTTCAATCTAACCTAGGATTGTAGGTTTTTAATCTAACCTATGATTGTAGGGTGTTAATCTAACAGAGGATTGTTGGGTTTATTTAGTATGTTCTGCTTCTTTTATCATTACGCCCTCATCAATATTAAAAAGGTAAGCTGTGCAGAACCCATTTATGTTACTTTTGTGGGTCTACGATTTTGCCTTCAAAAATGCCCCTATTCTGAATAATTAACTAGAAATAATTAAATTACAATAACACAACACAAATCCTATCTCTATGAAGTGAGACTGCACAATATGGAATAATAATATAAAAAAATACAATACTGTAACACACAACACTCACATTATAACCTAGGATTATTTAGTGCATGAATGGGGGTTAGCGCTGAGGTAAGGTACGGTGGTTACATTATCACAGTTTTATATTACCCTAGCATGTGTGGATGTTGTCTTTTATAATATAAAGGAGAGTGATGGTGTTTTAGTGCTATGGCTGTCGTGTAACAGTCTATGTGTATTACAAACAATACCTGAGACTAGCGATGACACACTGCACCTTCTTCAGTAACCTGCAAAAATAACACACAGGATTCTTGAACACACCGCTTTCTAATAACTACCTTTAAGCCCAGATGTAAACAGCTATTTCAAACGTCTGTAGTGCATGTATTCCAGTGCTCTATGTACATATATATATTACATACATATATGTACATACACATATATATTATTATATGCTGAAGGTTGTTCGTTTTAATGAAGGTCTGGTTTATAAGAAAGTAATTCTGAAAGGTTGTATTTACATACATGAAACAACCGCAATGGATATAAAATGTGTTTAATTTACATGGTCAAGGCATATACGGTAACACAAAAGCAATCACTTATAAAGTGTACAAATTTCAACTACTATTTATTACTAAACAACTCCACTGCATTTGTAAATAATACATTTGATCACGATAGAACTGTATGCGCTGTGCCTGATGTCAACATATCATAATGTGTGGAATTATTAGAGTCACTCAATCTTCATATGTACATAACAAGATGATGATGTTCACATGATATACGATACTGCAACAGGTCTTTGAATACATATACATAGATTATTCTAAAATAAAGTTCTTCAATAAATTACCACAACACATTAATGCACCACCTATGATCAATAGTTGTGAAGATTATCCTTCAAATGTTTTCCGGATAAATTATAAAATAATGTTAATTAATTATTTCAGGACAATTCTAGTGGCTACATTGTATTGTTCAAAAGGATACTATATGAGATTGTTGTGAAGCATATTGTATATAACACACCTAAATGGTATGTTATTTATATTGTATTAGTAAATGGTACTCATATATTACATGCATTATACTATGTTTGTATTGTTGTTATGTATTTTAAACACACATGTGTATGATGTAACCATTATGTATTTAAAATGCTTTACTTGTTGATATGTTTTGTTATGTTCTTATATAGATATTTCATATCAACAAATAAGAAATACATAACATAATGTCACACCAGTTTGACACATTTACATTTATTATAACAATATTGGCAATGTGACATGCAATCAAATGTAAATGTTGAAAGTTTATTCTGTGCATAGAATTCCAACAGCTGGTTAATTTACTGTCATGCACATTTAATAGCTCAAAAAGAAACAATAAAGCACTTACCTGATTGTGGTTATCCATTCTGTGCCAGTTTCCACATCATCTTAGAGATCTACCACTGGTGGTAAACATCTGGAAGTACAGCACGCAATGCGTTACTCTTTTTTTACATGGAGAGTTCCCCAGGAGGCCTATAACTATGTCACAAGTATGCATACTATGTTGAATCATAAAAACAACTTCACAAGTTGTTTTTACAATACAGCATAATGTGCTTACGTGTGAAAATGAGCATTAACAGCTGGAGGATAGTGGTTCTCAATTAAAGTGTCGCTGAATGAATGTAGCTCTCACTTCAGCTCCACAATTATTCCGTGGTGCAGTATTCTCCACAGCAGGAACGGGAGGGATGAAATGATCCTCATCAGCTGGAGGAGTTGGTAGTGGCTCTCCATGTGCAACTGCAATGTTGTGTAACACAGCACATGCAGCGATGACTCTGCTGGTTGTATGGAGGCTTGTCCGTAGTCGATGGCCCAATCATGCAAACCTTCGTTTCCATACTCCGAACAGCCTTTCCACTGTGTTCCTGGTCCTCTTATGTGCTGTGTTGTACCTGTTTTCTGCAGCTGTTGTTGGGACCCGTAATGGTGTGAAGAGAAATGGCAGTTGAGGGTAGCCATTGTCTCCCAGCAGTATTCCTGGCAGAAAGCGATTTTCAAAACGGGTCATCACCCTGCTGTTATTGAATATCCTCGAGTCGTGAGTACTGCCAGGCCACCTAGTCACAATGTCCAGGATCTGTAGGTTAGGGCCTGAGACAACCTGGAAATGTCATTAACAATGTTACCGAACATATTAACAAAGATGAATGCTGGCAGACAAAAACATTTTAGTATTGGCATATTTAAAATAAATTGTATGGTATTAAATGATTTGTATCCAATAAACAGTACACACAGAATCCTGTACATAAATAATCATGTGGTACACATCCCAGCAAACATACCTGAACATTGAGCGACATATATACTTTCCTATTGCGGTACACCTCTGCAAACTGGCCACCTGGGCTCCTAATGCCAATGTGGGTGCAATCAATGCACCCACTTACACCAGGAAACCCACCATTCACATAGAACAGCCTGTAATTTTCCTGAAGTTGTGGCTGTCCAGGAAAATGCACAAACTGCAAGAGGTGCCCAGCCAGTTCAGAGGATACTACCCGTTACAAAAGTATTTACACAATTCAACTCAACTACCTGCGAGTAATACAAGACACCTTATTGCAGATATTACTGATTACCACACAAGCTTATTTTAATATTGCATGCCAGACATATTGGGACGTATGTAATAAATACGCACTGAACAGAAACTACTGTGGTCACAGACATATGACAGATGTTTAAACACGAGAAGATGGACTTAAGTGTAATTTACTATTTACATTGTATAGGATATTTGCCGGTAATGGTAATTATTAGGTTTAGGGTCTTTTCTGAACGAAACGTCCTAGACCAACAAATGTTGCATTATTGGGTTCTGCATAGCTTACCTTTGTTCATATTCAAGAGAGCGTAATGTTAAACAAGTAGAACATATTTTAAAACATTGTGAATTGTACGAGTAGTTTGCTTGGTTTGTCTACGTCTATTAATGTCTACCGCTGTTATTAATGGCCGCGCATTGCTGATTCCACGCTACCTAGCGGCCACGGATGTCTCATTACTGGCATTTTAACTGTCAATTTAAGAACAATCAGTCGCCATTGCTTCTTTGCAGTGTAAAACCCAGAATTCCTAGGTTAGTGTAAAACCCTATAATCCCAGATTAGTTTAAAACCCTACAATCCGACATTAGTGTAAAACCCACAAATCATAGGCTAGTTTAAAACCCAAACATCCTAGGTTAGTGTAAAACCCTAAACTCCTACGTTAGTTTAAAACCCTAGAAGCCTAGGTTTGTTTAAAAATGTAAAATAGTGATTCACCCATCGTGGGGTTAGGTTCTGTTAGGTTAGGTGGGTACATATGAAGACATTAGTCGTACGTTAATGCCCTTCGTATATTCGTGTTTTGCATCATTAGTAGAGTAGAAATATACCATTTTCCGTGATTTATTTTTATTTTACAGAAAAGCCCCTAAACATAATAATTACCTTTTTTAGCATCTTATCTAATAGGTACTTGTGCATGGCTACCCTAGTGGGTACTTTTGGGTTGCATGGCTAAGCTGATTTGCATTCCTTACATAGTATCATTAAGGGCTGGATCTGCAACCTATTATACTAGCATGAACAAACTGCAATACCAATTTCACACCCAACAATTCATTTGGAAGTCAAATGATTNCTGGAAGTCAACTGACTTGCGCTTGGGGTCGATACACCACCTACCACAAGCACTACCACTTGATACAAATTGAACACACCATCAAGTAATAATAATAACCAACAAAATATCGGTATAAGGATACCGCCTGGTTGCGAGCTCTCTCACCTCTCCTCTACCTGACTAAAGTCCTATTCCATGAGCTTCCTGAACCTCATACACTGTTTCATATTATGCTACACTAACCTAACAACAAATTTCTATGCAGATACACAAGCATCTCCAAATCTATTGCTTAGCATAATACTTGTTAAACAAACATTTGTAATCAGCATGGTATGTTGGCTGCATTAACTTATCACTACTAATATTACAGTGCCCTCAACGTCTAGGAACAAATAATTGTTCTAAATTATCTGACACTTAAACTCTGCTTGTAGTATTTAATATGCAACATACATTCTACATTACAAGTAGCTTTAATTCTGCATGTGATACTAAATATACAACATAAATTTAATATCAGTTTATATTTCTTTACCTTTACAATCCTGCTAACCGTTGCCTGATTGACATGGCATAGGTCACCGCACACATTCTGCAACACATAAGCATTTGCCATACAATTCTATTTAACCTATTCACATCCGAAATGTCATACAAACATGTCTTGCTGGTAATTACATGTTCGATTTGGTGTCTGCAATGCATATTACATACTGCCTCAAACATGTGCAACTATAATGTACAATTAACCTCATTATGCTATTACCTACTTAACTAACTAGAATACACACAGAACATGGCATAAAAACTACTTTCAATTGTAACTTTGTTACAACGTATACTTACAAGGAAGGTTTATTTTAAACTACCTGCAAATATAAAATATG
Organism: Clitarchus hookeri; assembly: GCA_002778355.1. NCBI lineage: Eukaryota > Metazoa > Arthropoda > Insecta > Phasmatodea > Phasmatidae > Clitarchus > Clitarchus hookeri. The sequence goes on from NQII01007641.1 coordinate 34,732, forward strand.
TTAATTATGTTATAAACTTTAAAATGGAATTGGGAACATATCTGCTGATGAAAGCATATTATACAGTAGATGAATATTTAAGGGACAAAAACAATGGTTGACAACTTATAGTGTTTTGTGTTCATGTATTTGGGTTGTAATGGATACTGTATTCCCAATTTGCATATTTCAATTTCATAATTTGGTTACATACACCTACATTTAGTATTCTATATATTGGCAACTGATAAATTGCTGTTATGTGTGTATGGAAAGTATTCATATCTGACAGATGTATGTCCTATTTGTCTATTCATATAATTATATTGTAATGAGTACTCTAATTCATATTATTCGTATGTTGATAACTGAGATCTTGTATTCCATATATTGTCAAATGACAAATTGCGATTATTTTTGTATGGGCACTATTAACATCTTACAGATTATTGTCCTATTTGCTTATGTATTATATTTAATTTGTGTAGTATGTACTGTTGACAGCTGACAGTTTATTTGTATTCTGGTATTTATATTTGACACGTTACACTCCATATGTATTGAGATTTATGTGATGATAAATAAATAAATATCATTGTCCTAACGACGGGATCATTTAGAGGTTAATGCATTCTGTTTTCATTACAAATGCATACGAAAACCAAATAACACTGTACCCACCTGGAAACTATTGCTGCCATAAAATCGGAGGGCGATAACCACTTTCAGGACTGGTGGTACTGGCAATCCTCTTCTATCTCCGTTATCGGCGGCAACAAGTGGCCAATAGTGTCCATCACAGTGTGTTTCGTGAAACGAAAACGTTTCACAAACTCTATTTCCGAAAAGTATTCGCACGGGTTTTGACCATCGTGCAAATACCGACGAGGACGTTCATAACGTTGACGGTTCTCGACACGCTGAAGAAAATCCAAATGATCTTCGTCAAATAACCTCGCCACTACGTACTCCATTGCAATCATCACCACTACACAATACCGTTGTTTACATACACATTACACTGACCATAAATGGGATGACCACATTAATTTTTCAGAGGTTAAAATAAGCAGTGAAATAATTCCCACATGGCAATTATAATAAATGTTCATCATTTACACGTAGCATACGTCACAATTACTCTTTAATTGAACGTTACAAATTATTAAGCAGGTGTTATTTTCGATGGTCCAGCCTCCATCTTACTTAAGGAAGCTTAAAGGCACGCATTGGGCAGCCTAATTTCTCGCCACTTCATTTCCTTAAGTTAAAGGTCGCCTTGTACAAGTTACGCTTAAGGGAGGTTCTTGCATTGTAATGAAGGCTTCCTTGTTGATTTAAGGCCGCCTTCGTGAAAAAGGAAGATCTCTGCATATGGCCCTAGGTGATTCTTACAAGTGATAAAGACCCAGAGAGTCTGCACATGACATTCACCCCATGTGGTTACTAGAATGCAACTAGTGTCATGGCACTCACACCGGCAGCATTGCATGACATTCGCGCGAAAATTATGGTGGACCATGCTGCACAAATTATTAAAAATTATATTAAATTATAAGATAGTAACATATGAACCCTTATTAAATTACATGAGAAATGAAATCTTCCATAATTAAATACAATGGCAATACAAAAGAAAAATTGATATATTGTAGGACATAGTCCTTAAACATGCCTATTTACATTGTACATATTAATATGATGGCTTTGCTTTGATTTTAGGCAGCTCAGTGCCCATTTTCAGTGCAATGTCTTGCTGGAAAGGAACATACACATTATACTCTTTAATGATTAATATGACCTAGCAAAACAACAACTTATTTGTTTACACTGAAAGCATTCTGAATAGCATTTGCTGCTCCATCAAACGGCTCAAGTGTTATGCAGTAACACTTACTTACATTTTCTGCAAATGTGTAACATCGCGCTGTATTGCATGGCATTTGATTCCTAGACACATAACGACTTTTATACACTTGATATTATTTTTACTACTACATGGCACAGCACATTCACTGCATGTTATAGGTGCACTGCACTCATGCATGTGAATGTTGAATTCGCAGCCCTGATAGGTAAGGTAGTGGATGGTGGGACGAACGGTCTCAGGGAGATGTCACGTGGAACATGTGAAATACCCTTCCCCCTCATGGTGGCCATTCGTCTTTCGATGATGGTTGATGTCCCGACATCATCAGGTGCAGCAGGGTGGTGGTGGCTTAATGTTTCCACGTGGCCGGAGGTGGTACCAGCCCCGCTGCAGCTGTAGTGCTGGCCAGGGTTGGTGAATCCATGATGACAGTGGCACCATGGTGGTTGACTTGGGAACTGAGAGGCACTGGCAAGCCTTGCATGTAGGATGCCATGTGCAGCGAGGCTGCTTAGAGTGGCGGGGTGGAGAGGAATCGTCCTCAGATGCCGACTCGTCGCCTCTGCTGCTGTTGCTGATGCTATGCAGGCAGTGACAGTTTCATCTGCGGCATGAGGCAGGTGGCTGGTTAATCGCATCACATCCTGTTGGTGTGTCTGGCTAAGAGAAAGATGAGCCCATGCATGTCATAAGAGGCATGGGACATCTCAATGGCATCGTGATTCCATTATGTAGGAGCATCACCTTCTGGTCAAGGCGATCAGCAGGTGGTGGCCTAGGTGGTGTATGTTTCACGATGTACTCGATGTTGGACACTGCAGGGCAGTTGTCTATTATGGCAGATGCAGGTGTTTCTTTTGTGTTTGATGAACTTACTGCTACACTGGTGTTTGGCGGGAGCCCTTGTAGGCATCGTGGTGGTGGGCATCTCTGCTTGGAACAAACATTGTGTTCTGTTGCAGTGGTTGTTCGATACAGAATAATCTGCATTGGTGGGCGGTTCCATTGCTTGGCTGCTCATGTCGCCACCTGGTGGTGGCAGGTTGATGCCAGGCATCGCGATGTCGGCCTCAGCGAGTCATAATGTGTCGCGATGATAGATAGCTTTCTATCTTCTGCGCATGCACACTAGGTAACACGTTTCTCCTAGTGCCTGATGACCTGGTGAGGACAGCTCCCCTTCGTGGCGAAGCCAGCACAAAAGCCCTTCTTGCTCGCTGATTGTGGGTGAATTCGGATGTATCCCATCTGGCATGGTTGTAATTACTGAGGCGGGCGAGTGAAGGCAGACAGTCATTGCGCTGTGTAGCAGTGCTGATTTACTCTCGCATCGTGAACAATGTGCTCGTATCTCCTCTCTTTCTCCTCTTCGTCTGTTGCTGGACTCGTGGCATGCTTCCTCGGTCCAGTTGCGAACTCACCTGGGAGGGGGAGTCATATCCTTGGAGCAGCTGGACAGGTGTCTGGCCGGTGGCCAGGTTCGTTTGTACATGTAGCGTGAACAGGGCGGCGCACAATGTTTAGTCCAGGATGTATGGTTTTCCCCAATCCATAAATGCAACTCTGTTTTCAAATTCTGTTTGTGGAATTCTGTAGAATTTGTGCATGGATGATATACTGCCATAATGTAATGTTGTATGTCCCATTGCAAGCAAAAATCACGCCACACATGGCCTGTGAACTGCTTCTTATTATCCCTCAGCAGGACTCTGGGGTACCCCAACGGAGGTCAAACTCAGTCTCAAGCTTTTTTGCCAAAGTTCGAGCCTGTACACTTGGCATGGGATATGCCTCGACCCAGTGTGAGAAAAAGTCGGTAACAACCAACAGGAATCTCTTACCATCAGGGGTACGGATATAAATCGAGTGCCACTGTCTCAAACAGCTTGATTGGTTCCCTAGGTTTATGTTGTTTTTGTCTATCAGTGCTGCGACTTTTGAAACAGCTACACGTTATGCATGCACAAACAAAGTTATGTACATGTATAGTGATGCTGGGCCAGTAAAAATAATTAGAATATTCCGACATGTTTGTTCTGCCCCAGGATCTCCTGATAACTCACTGGAATATGCATATTGTATTACTGACTCGCATGCCAAGCGGGTACGTAAATGTGCCTCACATAATGGGGGATGTTTGCATGTGTTTCTACACAATCACAACTGTCTGGGTAGCGCATACTTATTTCCACTTCTCGGCTACTGAACAGTTCAACTGTTCTCATATTTCACTTTCATTTAACTTAGATAATAGGGTATAGCAGTTAACACAGAGATGTTGTTGCACTCTATCTGGTCGTATACTGTTACATGATGCTGGGAGGGGAAGGAGGGAGAATGGATTCCCACGTGTCTTCTTCTCATGCAATTAACTCACCTGGTGAATGCGACAGTAGGTCTGCCAACTGATTGTCCTCAGCAGCGACATGTTGCACCTCGAAGTCCTATGACAGCAGGAGGAGCACCCAGTGAATGTGCTTGCTCCTACTCTCCTTAATGATGTGCAACCACACAAGGCAGCGGTTGTCTGTGTGCAGAGTGAAGGATTGCTATTCAAGTAGTTGCTGGTACCATGTGAAACTCCATACAACAGCCAGACACTCACCCTCGTTCACGTCATATCATTGTTCGACTGGACCGAACTTGGCACTGCTTAAGTCGATGATGAGGCGAGTACCGTCGTCTAGGCTCTTCTCGCTCAAATCAGTCTTGACGTAGAGGGGACAGGTAGGGTCATGAGTGCCAATGCAGGGCACTCGCAGAAGCAGCACTTCAGTTCGTCGAAGCTATCTTGATGCACTTGCAACCACTTGAATTTCATGTTAGGTGACACGAGATCGGTGAGGGGTGTGGTGACACTGGCGAATTCTGCGATGAATTCTCTTATCCAGTTGGCTAAACCGAAAAATTTGTGGATTTTTTTACGATTGGTTGCCCTGAGTTACTGTCAATGAGTTGTATTTGCTCGTTGGTAAGGTGGCTTCCATGCTCATCCATGAGGTGGCATAATAATTGCATGCTTGCCTTCCCGAGGTGACATTTCCTGTTTGCACTTGATAATCCGTTGATTGCTAGGTGCTCAAGCATGAGTGATAGGTGGTAGATGTGGTCCTCTCACATCTCTGAGCAAATGATCATGTCTTCGAGGAACGGCAAGGCGAATTCCCCTATCGGTCCATTTAACACTCTTACCATCGTGGCTTGAAATGTTGAGAGTGCGCACTTGAGTCCGAATGGCAAAGCACTAAATTGGAAGTGGCAGACATCAGGAGCGGTGAAGGTGGTCTTGTGGTGGTCTTCCGGTCAAACCGGAACTTGCTAGTAGCCACTGCGCAGATCGTTTGTGGCGAGAACTTTGGCACGTCCAAGTACGTTCAGGGCATCTTTAATGTGGATGTAAGGTGGTGGTGCACTCTTGGTTACTAGGTTCACCCTGCGGAAATCCACACAAAAATTCCAAGAGCCATATTTATTTGGCGCTAGAGTACCGGAGGAGTTGAACTCACTGTTAGAAGGGTCGATGATAACCACTTGTAACATTTCTGCCATATACTTCTCAATGATTCGACACTGGTATGGTTGTTATCGGTGTCTGCTGTTGTAGACTGTCGAGTCAGTGATAAGGGGTATACAGTGTTCTGCCACAAATGTGCGACATAGCGGGTCAGCTGCCATGAACAAATCATGCTGCACATTCAGGATGCGTTTCATGGCATCGCGGAATTACAGTGGTACAGAGTGGTCAAGTTCGTATAATGCCACTGCCAGCATGGTCCCAGCTGGTTGGTGATCCAGGTTGTACACTGTGTGGTGCTCTTTCTGACCAAAGTTTATGCGATGTGAAGCCTCTTATACCACTGTGTTTTGTTCTGTTAGCCATGGCACTCCTAAAATTGCATCTTCCCTTATGCTATCTGATACACATGTGGCTGTGACAGTTTATACATCCTGTGTGCGCACCACGATGCTCACTTCACCCGCGATTTCACCAGTATGTTTCTTAGTAATAAACTGAACTGATTGTTGCATGGACCTGCTTTCAAAGACATCTATGAAATCTGTGCATACAAAATTATGGGAGGATGCAGTATCATGAGAGTGTGACAAGGCTGGTTATTGATTAGCACCGAAGTTTTGATGAAACTGTTTGTGGAGAGCCGATGATTTATGAAAATACAATCTGTTGTGGTTTTGGATTGTTCGGTGCTGCCGTTAGATAAGGGCAGATTATGTCAGGCAGCTATACCTTGTTTTGCCATTTCCCAGCTGTGACTTGCCCTTTTCCATGGGTTTGGCATCCTTCTGCCAGTTCAGGCACTCGTTTTGCCAATGCATTTGTTAACCATCGCACCAGTAGCATGAAAAAGGAGGTTATATCCTGCCCATTGTAGTTTTGGAGGGGCAGAGCCAGTGCACCGGTTACTGGAGCTGTTCACTCTTTGGCTGGCAGCACTGTCCATCTGAACACCTTGCACTGTGTTTGATGATGATTTCACACTTGCTGTTGCACTCGAACTCTTGAAGTGCTCTTGTTTATCGTATTGTATATGCGCGGTGTCGTGGTCGCAGTGCGACTGGATCGGGATGTTGGAGTTGGGTAGCATGACTGTTTGCATAAAGTCCTGCTCTAATAAGTGAATGATTGGTGCCAGACAGCATGGTACTCTGCACACGCTGTGTTTGCCACTACGTCGAAAATGTCTATGAAGCATGAGTTCCAGGTGGTAGGTACGGATGAGGCTCTTTTTGTGCATCAAAAAGTTGTACAATGACTCTTCTGCTTTCTGCTCTTCCAGGATAACTTGACTAAATGCAGGTTATACCATAGTGGGAGATCTTTCTCTACCATGTTTTCGTGTCGCCACCCATATGCTGTTGGACCAGTACTCTTCGTCGACGCTGTAGCAGTTGAGTCTGCTAGCACAGCCATGGAGAAATTCAGACGGTTCCCCATTGGAGAGGCCTGAATAGGTGGGCAGAAACTGAAATCGAGATGGTGTTGTCATTGACATGTTGACAGTCATCTGCCCAATGGTAGCACGTGGTGTGGTGAATATAGCCATGGAAACACCTGCCAGAGCAGTGACTGCCTGGAGTAGAAGTGTGGAGTGGGTGGGTGGAGGGGCCACAGTTGACATACCCACATGCGTGGTCACAGGTGGGCGTGGCAGTGACAGCTGTGGCATGCACTGCATGCATGTAAAATTTTCCTGCCACAGGTCATTCCCCTGACATGACATATTGCTGGTGTGCTCTCCTCACACAGGGACCACAGTTGACTAGTTCACCATCGATTCCGGGGCAAGGTTTTGTTGACACTTCTGTTGTACGATATGAATGGCTGAAGGTTCTGGTTTAGTGCTGATGGTTTGTACAGAGTTTGTTGCTGACATGTTGACACAAAATCTGTCACAATAAAAAAAAGGGCTGTGTACTTTGGCCAACTCTTGTGATGTCACACATTTATTATAGTTAACTCAGAAATACTGAGCACATCACACCAACAGGTGTTTACACAGTTTCAATGTGTTCGCAGAATGTTTGTTGGTGAGTGTCTGGTGTTATTTTGAGCTCCGAGACATGTGCATAGCAGGGCGACACGGACAGGGCTAACATAGCCCCGTACCTGTCGAGGACTCATGCACCATGCGCACACGTCCTCAGGTGTAACTGCAATGGTGCACACTCATGCATCCCCATACAGTTACTCATTACACTCTCAATCTGTTCACGTAGCCAGCGAGCTGCTGCAACATCGTGGCACAGGCAGGTGTTCCCCTGTAAGTATTCTAGTCAGAACAGGTCCAGCTTGGGTAGGGGGCACAAACATTTCACACACAAGTTTGAGGGAGTACCATTCACTCAATGCCAGTCCAAATTTCCAGCATCATTCAAGTGGTGCGGTTGGCACAGAGATGTAATCATGCTGTCAGCTGTTGTCTTCGCCAGGCCTACGGGCTACGCGGCTCCTGGCATGCACCCTGGCAGCTTGATGTGGGAGGGGTTACTCTCACTGGCACTGTGGGTCGGCGAGGACGGAGCTGCTGGCATGCCCCTCCTTGGTCGATCTTCTTCCGCTGGTGGAGTGGCTCACAACACGGCCGCTGCAAAATCGATACTTCTCCATTAGGTTAGATGTGTGCAGCCGTAGGCACAAGAGAGTGGATTTTCCCTGGTTGCCGGAGACAATGGTGATCGTTGGCACCAACATTTATATGCTGCCATGTTGCTGTTGTTTGGCCCAAACAATTTTCACAAGGAAAGGCGAACAGGAGGGTGAAATTATGAGGGACAAAAGTTTGCTAGTAGCAAAAATTTTATGTTAACCAACAGGTTCAATGGATCCTACACACATGAACACATGTATAACCCATGTGGTCACAAGGCACTTGCAAAACATGGAATTACACTGGGAAAGCACGCAAATTTGGAATTACACAAAAATATAGGGAGTGTTGGTTGAGAGGTGTAAGTTGGAAAATAAAATGGAAGGTGATTTGTGCATGGCGCATGGGGTGTGAGACAAGTAGGATAGATTTTGAGCAATGATTTCTGGGGAACCATTTGGTGCAATGGTTGCTGTGGTAAGGGTTTAAGTTATGGGATGGTCACGCGAGGCAAATGGCATAAGAAAATTGTTGAGTAATGAGGATTTTCAGCAGGAAATGCCCACATGGAAGGGCACCATTTGACACGAGTCAAATGACATAGAAGAAATCTTACAAATTAAGTATTTTCAGCAGGAAATTGGAAATGGCCACATCGATGGTTGTCATTTGATGTTTAGTTGGTTGATAGGTCATCAGAGAGAATGTGGCATTACATATATATATTTACGGCCTGGAACAGAGGCCTGATGGACAGTGATACCTTTCTCTAGGGTTCCAGCGCAGAGAGCATCATAATGGGGGCTGTGTGGTCGTCGACTTTTAATGTGGGCATCTCGGACGATCCAGCATCGGAAGTACAACTATAGTTCCTCATGCCTAGGCTATTGATAGTTGTTAACAGTCCCTCTCAATGTATACTCACTCCTGTACAGAGATTGTTGCAGGTCTTCTCTATGCCTTACGTGATCATGATGCAATCATAATAAAAGTATTACTTAAAGCAGCTGGAAAAAATAAAGATGTGCTTAAACTTTGACACATTTAATTTCCCTTGCACCCTCCAAAGAGGCACTTAAATGGATTTTCCCCACTTATAGCATGGGGAGCTCTGACACGATAAAATAGCATGAAGCATAAATTGAAATTAAATGCTCAAAATGTATGCCTCAGGAGTAAGTAAACCTCCTGAGGTGTGGGGTGGATTGCTCTCCGGGCTAATAAATTAAGTTTAAGTTCTAATAAATTAAGTTAATGACTATTTATACACTAGGTATTGTTACTAGTGAAAAAGGCCCAGAGAGTCTGCACACGACATTCACCCCACAGGGTTATTAGAATGCAACTAGTGTCATTGCACTCAAGCTGGGCGCTTTTCATGGCATTCGCATGAAAAGTATAGAAGACCAAGTTGCAAAAACTATTAACAATTAATTTAAATGATGTGATATCAACATATGAATTCTATTTTAAATGACATGACATATGAAAACTTCCATAATTAAATACAATGACAGTACAAAAGAAAAATGGATATATTGTAGGATGTAGTGCTTAAACATGTCTGTTTACATACATATTATTTTGACAGATTTGCTATGAGTTTGGGCAGCTCGGTGCACGTTTTCAGTTCAATTTCTTACTGGAAAGGAACATATGCATAATTTCCTTTAATTATTGATATAATATGACCTTGCAAAACAACAACTTATTTGTTTACACTGAGAGAATTCTGAATTTTTTCTACACCTTTCACTCCATGTTATAGGTGCAAGGCACTCATACGGGTGAATGTTGAACTCGCTGACCAGACAGGTGAGGTGGCAGATGGCAGGACGAACAGTCTCGGGGAGATGTCACGTGGAATATGTTAATCATATTATACTACCCAAAAAGACTACATTTTATGTACATGCGAAAGTGTTTCTCGTTATATGTTACTGGAAACGTGAAGTCATAGTTATTCCGGCTTTAGGCCGGTTTTACGATGACTCCACGTGTCATGTAACAAGCAACATGATCACATAAACTGTCTACACCTTGATTAATGTGTTCCAAGAATATATATTATAATCATTTCATATTACATTCCAGTGATGGAAAAGATTGTCAATGCCATGTTATGTGATACGAGACTCTGCACTACATGATATCGCTGGCCAATCACAATTGGGATGTTGTATTATCTTTGCTTTTCATGGGTTTGTAAATGATCGTTGTTTGTGACGAATAGAATGGGTGCCAGCTCTCTTGGTGAGCAAGAAGTCACCGTTCTCAGGATCTTGGGCCGAATGACCACTAGGCTGTATCCCCTGACACATAGGGTCAAATTTACAGGAAAAGTTATTATATAGCCAGGGTATTATGGCTCCCCAGCATGCCTTAGTATTACCTTTTACCTTATAAATGAAGGATGCCTCCTTGAGGTGTCTATGTCTTCCTGGATAGGGCCAGGACCCGAAATACAAAACTAAAATGAGAAATCACAAGTTTCTGTTAACTGAAGTTAATTGTATTGCTGAATAGTGAACACAGTTAGATATATACAATGCAAATTAAAGCGGCCCTGGCTCACAAGGCCTACCTGCGGCTGTTACTGTACAAAAAGGCCAAGAATAGCCCGAAAACTTACAACAGTAATTAAACCTCCAGGGTCGGTAAATTGAGCTGACAGAGGGGTGTTGCGAACGTGGGGAAGACTGGTGGTAAACTAAATAAAAGTTCTAGTAAATTACGTTAATCTATTGCCATTAAGTGTTCAGAACAAACTATGAAAGTCCCCCACGACGCGACACACGTGGAGCACCTAAGACCAGTGGAATCAGACTGCCGGAGATGGCGCAGAAGAGCGGCGTCCAAGAGCTTGCTCCATTCCGTGAGGTAATTTAATTAACTGACCTCATTAACATTGAACTTGAAACATACACACATAAAACACTAAAACATTCTGAGTAATTTTTCTTAATCCCGTAGAGAGTTATGACTTCTTAATTAAGCACTAATTAAAAAATACAAAACATGATTATGTGATGCCTTTCAGAGCATGTGGGATAATTAGGCCTGTTAAGTTTTGGGGCACTCTACGACCGGAACGGTCAGGTTGAAAGAAATACTTATTATTTCCCATGTCACTAATTGAACTCGGAAAATTATATAGAACACTTAAAATACCCTAGCCATGCTACTCTAGACCTCATTAAATATGCCCGTGGTGTGCATTTATTCTGCGATTACTTGGGATTCCCCTAAGGGCGAATTTCACGAACATTTGTCTGTGGGCGATAAATTCTAATGCTATTTACTACACATTCTAGCACTTGATTCCTATCCTAATTTCACAGATCTCTCTAGGGACATCACTTGGTCATGACCCATTCCCAAGTGAACGATGTGGACACCCATTGGGACGCATGACGTGCGTGTTCTGCGGGCCAAACTGGTGCAGCGACTGTGGGTCCATGACATGATGACAGTGGCTGTGCCAGACCATGCAGGAGAGGTACACATCAAAAGGTTAAGTAGGCTTATTTCATTAAACAAAATTTTAATTTTCTCTGCAGATGAAAGTTTATTACATACGATTTATTTCTAGTACACGGAAAATGTGTCTTCATCTCCTAGACAAATTTCGTTTTTGTTGTAATTGTTAACTGTTGTATGTTTTGTATTGTGATGTAGGTAAACCTGTTAACTTTAGTGTTGTGTTATTGTTCTCGGAGAGAATATAGTTGTTGAGGTTTTATTCAGTTTCGTTTTAATAAAGAAGATATGAGAAAGCAGTGGCACTTATCTATTACAAACCGAGCAGAGAACGATTTTTGAACATTGTAGCAGAACGTGGTTTAGAGGAAGGTTATGCTGGTTTGTAATTATAAATGGAAACATTGTGATCTTTTTAATGAATAATTTGTGAACTGAAGGAGCTTACACGTGTAGGTTTATGCAAAACCGGTGGTTGCTGTTCCGGTGTTTGATGGTAAGAATTTTCAAACATGGAAGTTTCGAATTATGACAATCTTGGATGCAAAAGATTTGTCAGATGGGGTTGAATTGGATGTTCCGGAGCCTGTTACTGCTGAATTGGGTAAGAACAATAAATGTGCTAAAGCTATTATTGTCAGTGGTATAAGTGATGTGCAGATCAGTTATGCAGAAGAAGCGGTGAATGCCAAGTAAATTTTGGAGAACTTGTCTTGTGTATATGAAAGGAAAGGAGCTATTGGTAAGCTGATGATCAAACTAAAATTGCTAGAACTCAAATTGGAAGATGGTGGTGATCTGATGAAACATCTGGAATACTTCGATAAGCTGGTGAAATAACTGCTTGCATCAGGTGAAAAGATCTTTGACACAGAAATAGTGAGTTATTTATTGTTATCATTGACAAAAATTATGATGTGATTACCAAGGTTTTCGATATCTTTAGTGAAAAGATGTTGACAATGGAATTTGTCCAGTCAAAGTTGTTACTTGAGCATAATATAAATGTAAATGAGCGGGAACGTGGTAATCAATCAGCTTCAACTGTATTATCGTGTCAGGCAGTTAAGAATTTAAATTTAAAGTCATCTAAGTCTTCTGCACAGTACAGTAGTTATGTGAAACATGATGTTAAATGTTTTAAGTGTAACGAGATAGGACATATTGCTAAATACTGCAAGAGTAATAATTCACACAATCAGAAGAGGTGCTATAATTGTAATGGTATTGCTCACGTTAAAGCTAAATGTTACAAGAAAAACCAAGATAAGGGTATTCGAGGTGGAAATTTTGGGAATTCTCGTAATCTAGAGAATAATAATTCTGGTGGTAAATGTATAAATTTTATAAATGCAAGTATGGATCAAGCTGCTTTCAATGTTGATGAGAAGGTAAAGTCTCAGGGCTATCGTGTTGAAATGGAAATTGTTAAAGCAGAAATTAAATGGTATGTAGACTCTGGTGCAAATAATCGTTGTGTAAATAGGAATGGTTTGTTTCATAAGAGTGTTAAATTAAAGAAACCTGAACCAGTAGGTTGTGAAAAAGATCGTGCACAGATGCTTGCATATGAATTTGGTACAATTCATTGTGTTTTTAAAATATATATAGATAAAGCAATTGTAGAATTTATGAATATTCGTTATGTTCCTGAAATCAGAACTAATTTGTTATCTGTTAGATGATTTGCTAAAGCTGGTAGAGATGTTAGATTTTGTGGAAACGAGGTCGTATTTGTTCATGGGAAGGGTTATCCATTTTATGTGGGTGTTTTGGATTCAAATGTAATGTATGAAGTAATATGTACTGTTGCTAAATAAATAGGTGTAATGAAGAATTAATGTACTAGTAAAGTAAGCATGAACATGTGGCATAAAAGGTACGGACATCTTAATTATGATACTTTAAAGAAAATGAAAATGGTAATGATGTTAATGGTTTTAATTGCACTGATGTTATTTGTAATGTAAAATTTTGTGATATTTGTTTGAAAGCAAAACAACGAGAGTGTTGGAATAAGTGCATTCTGATGTGGCAGTAGTGAATAGTACTAGGGGATGGAATGGAGGAAATTATGTGGTGACTTTTATATATGATTTTTCTCGTTTTGGTACACTTTATGTCATTGAAAGGAAAAGTGATGTATTTGAGGTGTTTAAAGAGTATAAGGCACATATTGAGAATTTAGCTCGCAGTCACATAAAGATGTTACGATGTGATAATGGTGGAGAATATACAAGTAAAGAGATGAAGAATTTTTTTCAGGAGTCTGGTATTAAGATTCAGTACACCGAGGGGTATACCCCACAACATAATGGTGTGGCAGAGATATATAATGAGAATTTGATGAATACAGCTCGCTCTATGTTGAAAGAGGGTAAAGGTTAATATGAGTTATGGAGTGAGGCAGTGTATTGTGCGAATTATTTGAGAAATAGGAGACCAACTTCTGCAAATAAGGACAAAACCCAATATTAGTTGTTTTATTGTAAGGTACCAGATGTGAGAAATTTACGAGTTTTTGGTTGTGAAGCATATGTAAAGATTCCAGAGAACTTACCCAGAGGAATGTGGTCTGATAAGTCGTGGTGTGGAATTATGATAGTATATATGGAAACATGGTATACAATTTGGCCAGAGAAACGAAGGAGAATTTATGTGGCCAGAAATGTTGTGTTCGTGAGATGGTTAGTGTTGATAGTAATGTTTAAAGTGAAACGAAGACAACAGTTAGAATGGTATCTGAAGACGAAGTGGAAGATAAAGAAGTTGAAAGAGGAGCTAGTGATAATAAGGGGGTTGAAGAAGCAGTTCCAGAGAATGAGAATGGTGTGAGAAGAAGTCAGAGGAAAAGAAGACCAACTGTAAGATTTGATGATAATGAGGTGTATGCTTGTCATGTAGATTTTGAGGCCCCTCAGACGTATGGAGAAGCTTTGTCAGGAACTCGTGCTAGAGAATGGAGTCAAGCTATTAATGAAGAACTGAATTCTATGAAAGAGAATGATGTCTGATTGTTGTGCAGCTAACCTGAAGATGCAGAGACTGTTGATATGAAGTGGGTGTTTACGATGAAGTATTAGAATGGATATAAGATTGGTGATTGTTCCATATTGCGTACTCTTATGGTAAAACCATAGGAAACCAGCGAGTGCAGTATCGAGTATCCACTCAAATTATTTACTTTACAAGTCAGTGTACTATTGCGTATCCGGTCGAATTCCATTTAGCATATCCAAATTCAAGTCAATTGTTCCGTTTAGCGTATCCAGGTGTGGTTTTACTTAAAACCTAAAAGTTTTCAATTAGGAAAACATACAATGGTGTGTGAGGGGTGTAAAATCACCATGTTGAACGCTCAGAAATTGATTTATTTCTCACCGGACGTAAACACATTCCTCATCGAGCATGACATCCTTAAACCGTCAATACGGTGTAGACGATGCAGAAAAGGCGAAGCCAAGCTC
>NQII01007641.1:51672-67424 GCA_002778355.1 Clitarchus hookeri
AGAGTTTAAAATGACTTGATATTTGCATCACTTCAAAGTGTTTGAATGGCTTGCTGTGTGTGTGTGTGTGTGTGTGTAAATTTAAAGTAAATTTTAAAATGAATTAATTGTTTAAAGTTTAAAATGAATTAGTTGGTTTAGGATCGAATAAGTAATAGGAAATTTTTAACAAGTCACTTTCTGCAGCCGGATCGGCCCCGAGGAACTATTGGGAAAAATTAATAACATTAAAATAAATTAATTGGTTTAGTTGTCATGTTTTAAATTGTTTGAATAGCTTACTCTTTGGTATATATTCAATTTTTTTGTACCCAAATAGGAATCTCATAACTGGTTTAATTTAAAATCACAATTGCTCATTTAAAATTAAAGTGGTAATGTGTCTAACTGTTTATGGTATCGGTTTAAAGTTGGGTGATTTGTTCCATTTTAAAGTGCGATTGACTTGCGGTATGTAATGTCAGTTTAAACAGTAAATGTCTGTTTATTTAATTGCGCAATACATTGGTAGCACAAGGGAGGCCCAGTCCATACCCCCCCTCCCCCCTTGTCTATATATTTTTAATTTCGTGTACTTGAATAGAAAAAATCACAATGGCTCGTTAAAAATTAAAATGTGATTGACTTGCGGTGTGTGGAGTGGTTTAAATGAGCAGTTGTATTAATCTGTAAAACTACGATGGCTGAGTGTAAACTTGCAATTGCAATACCAAGTAACTTCCTGTCGACATCACCAACCCGATTGAATCTCGAGTGTAGAGAGGTGTGATGGCCATGAAGTTGCTATAAAATCTAGACAACTTTCAAATAAGACGAATAAAACTAAACCTTGCAGGTGCAAAGAGAGGTGAATCACATAGCAGTATTCCCAGCCTTTCTCGTGACACACTAACATTTGTGGACACCTTGGAGCTGCACACCTTTCAAATAAAAAGAACAAAACGAAAGATCCCTACACAAACTCATGATTCCGAAAAATTGATACATGAAATGCATAAATTATAATCCCTCACTGTAAGCCAGTGAAGACTTAAGAGTTTTCATGTCTTGATTTTTTTTTTCAAATTCATTATTATTTACACAACTCATTTCACTAGCTGCTTATTGGTTTTGGATTTAAAATGTAATAGAATCGTTGTTGGGTATGCCATAGGAAATTTTTTAGCAACAAGTCACTTCCACATGGGGATACGCCCAGGGAAATAATTGGCAAAGTGACCAAATGTTCCGTTTTCAGTTTGGATACGCCACAGGAAACAATTAGGTATTTTTATAAATGTTTTAAAAAGATAAATGAATAAGTGAATCGGAACAAATGAGGCTTGGTGGCAATTTCCACCTGTCGTTTTGGATATGCAAACCCACCACTTTTCAATTCAAGTCGTTTTTCAAGTGGATACGCACAAATAAACTTTTGGTAAAGTGATCAATTGTTCCGTTTTCAATTTGGATACGCCACAGGAAACAATTAGGTATTGTTCTAAATGTTAAAAAATGAATACGTGAATCGAAACAAATCAGGTTTGGTGATAATTCTCACCTGTCGGTTTGGATATGCAAACCCACCACTTTTCGATTCAGGTCGTTTTTCATGTAGATACGCACAAAGAAACTTTTGGTAAAAAAACAGGTAATTACAGGCCGGCTGGATACGCAGGAAAAAATTTTGCACTTGTTTTGGCCTTACAGGACTTAGGTTGGATACGAAATCGACGAATTTTTTGGGTGGATTTTATGTATCACTGGATACATAATATAATGTTTTTTTGGTGATTTGGATACGCAATACAAAATAATCACCAGTTCTTTGGATTTTTTGCCCATAGATCACATGGTGTCCAATCGAGTTCCAGACAATTGGAAAATGAAGAAGAGTTAACAGAGTCGAGTGATGGGGAAGTGACAGGTTCAAGTGATGCAGCCCGTGGCCCATCTTCCACTGTCCTTGCTCCACATTCCTTTTTAAATGAATCTTCGTAAGTATCGAAAATGTATTTATACAATGATTTTTTGCAACAGTAAAATTGCATTTTACTTGAAGAGTACAAACAGTTTTTTTTGCCAACAGTTACATTCAAATATCACAGAGGCTTAGATCATCAGTCGTCTCCCATCAACCATCCCAAAAAGCATCTTCCGATGTCCACCAACAAGGAAGCACAAAACAGAAATCACCACCTGCTACTGGCCAAACAAATTCAAAGAAGAGGCGTTCAGGACCAAGATCGATATCTAACAACCCACAGCATAAAAAAAAACACCCTAAACACAAAACCAAAACAATGGGTGTCATTTCTCGTAGTAAATTACAAGAGACTAGATCCATTCATTATAATCTTAGAAAAACTGTTAAAATAAATTACCGGTAATATCATGGAATTTATTTTTGAAATAATTTCGCAATTATATTTTGAATTATATTTTGTATTTGTTATAATAATGTATAACTATGATATCGACTAATTGTAATGGAAATAAGGTAATAAAAAACAAAACTGCTGATGGAACATATTTTATTATTCACCATAATTCCTCAGTATTACAAGTACAAATAAAATATCAATTACACATAAACCACTTTCAAATACATGTATAACTACTATTTATGATATTGACAAACTGTAATACATTTTTTAAAGTATAATTAACATAAACCATTCGCAATAATATTTTGAATTATGTTTTATAACATTAAAAAAAATATGTAAAAAAAAAATAAAATAAAACACAAACACTAATCTGTTAGTGGAACACATTTTACCATCTGCTAATTATTTTTTCTACTCAAATACAAACACACCATTGTTTTTCCATAAGACACTATATTTTTCTAAAATTAACACAAACCATTCGCAATAATATTTTGAATTATGTTTTATAACATTGAAAAAAATATGTAAAAAAATTAATAAAATAAAAACAAATCTGTTAGTGGAACACATTTTACTACCTGCCAATTATTTTTCTCTACTCAAATACAAGCACACCACCATTTTTTCCACAAGGCCCTAAATTTTTCTTTAGGATTTTGCCCCGTGGCTAATTAAAATTTGACGAACTTCATCGGACGTCTCCCACATAATGGCAGTTTCATCATATAAGTCCTCAGTATTTAAAAAGGCTTCAAACTTTTCCTCTGTGCCCGTTGTTTTTTTTGCGTAATCTAAAATACACAAAACCGTAGATGTATTTTTACTATAGACTGCTTCATGTAATACCGTTATATTATCATGTGCCATAAACAAAACGTCCGCCCCATTTTCCAACAGGAAATGTACAACGCTTACTATACCGTCTCGTGCTGCGCAATGTAGTATCCTGTTTTTTTCCATAAAAGTCGGGTCACCTAAACTTTTTTCAAGTAGGTATCTTACGATATTTTTACGATCTTCGTTAGCTGCTTTTATTAACAATTTCCAATCTTTATGAACACCTTTAATTGCTTCGTCGACTTGATGTATTAAATACACAATAACAGACCAATTATCAAAGTAATAGGATGCATATCCTAATACCGTCATATCGTCAGAGTCTTTAGCCAAAACATTAACTCCTTTAGCGATTAAAAATTGTACGATTTCCAAATTCCCAGCAGCCGCAGCCCGTTGGATGGGAAATTTCCCGCCAGGATCCACTCTTCCAAAGTCCTCACCATTTTGTTTCATGGATATAAGATCCTCAATCCGACCATGATATGCAGCCGAACTGGCCGGTGATAGTTCCCGTTAATCGAATAGGTCTTCATTATGAGCAATCATATTGTCTTCACTTGATGGTTGACTGTGAACGATGGCTTGAGTATCTCAGTCTTATATACTCAATGTGTAAGTAAAAAATGTTATTTTTTTTGTACTTTTTTTTTTTCGAGAAGTGATGTAAACTTCCTTATGTGGTATTGTAGGTTTTACTGACCTAGACAAATCAATTAGAAAAATTCTTTTTATTTGACTTATCCATACACAATTAATTTCAGATATAAAAAAGGTGTAAGGGTATATTAATATGAGTTTGTCGACTATGGCGCCATATTGTAAAAAAAATTAAGTTTAGATTTATGCGAAATGTTAAAATGAACCGCAGCTTGTTTTGTTCCAGTTATCATTACACAAGTTTCATTGCAGGTTTTTTTATACTTTTTTATTTTTAAAACAGTTTCACGTAATTGGTATGTAGATTCGTGTAATAGCAATGTGACCCGCGCTCTCGAACGCAGTAGCCGCGTAATATGGGTTAGTTTTCGTGTATCGAATTTACCGAATAGGTTGTCAACAACTGTCGAAACATATTTCATTATAACATCTGCTTATTATTTTTCAAGTTTCAAAATAGTTTTAGCATTAGTAATAAAACTCATTGAGAAAACTTTAAGACTTCTAGACTTTTCGGAGGGCACAATTACAATCCGTTTATGATCTGACCCGTAAACTAATTCAATTCCATTCTCAAACGTCCATTCAATGTAAAATTGTTTATAAATTAGGGGTTTGTCAAGTAAAGTTTTATAATTAGTTTAATTCACATCCAACGAACCATTAATTTCGCCATCTTCAGAGTCATTTAGACGAACTGTGAATATTATTTGTGAATGTTCGTCCAAAAGATCAGAAATTGTGTTGAATGCTTCAAAATTCAAATGCTTTAAATTCTTAAATATTAACCGAGTAAATACACCCGTGGGAATATTTAGAGTGTATCTTTTAGTAGTTTTAAAACGAATCATATTCACTTCACCTGGTTTGATGATGGNAGTAGTTTTAAAACAAACCATATTCACTTCACCTGGCTTGATGATGGACGCCTTTATCGACAATAATTCTTCATCAGTTAAGCCAGTTTCATTAGTGTTTACATAATCCGTTTCTATCATAAATTCATTTTCTTGAGATGGGGTCATTGTAGTTGAGATGTAATTTTCGTTTTTTATGCCCTCCCCACCACCTTCCCCGTCTGATTCTAGTTGAGAGGTGNCATTGTAGTTGAGATGTAATTTTCGTTTTTTATGCCCTCCCCACCACCTTCCCCGTCTGATTCTAGTTGAGAGGTGTCAAAATTATGGTGTTTCTTCCAAATAAATATACCAATTGGAATTGCAATAATTAAAGTAACTATGAGTAGACCCAATCCCACATAGAGTTTTTTATTTACGTTATTCATAGCTCTTATCTATATAATTGCAAACGATAGTAAAAAACTTAAAATTACATACAATAATTGCCTATTGTAAAGCTGTCCATCGGGTGACACGACAACCGAGTCTGGATCGCATTTAATAACAGGTACACCATAAAATACTTGTCTCATTGATGTTTGTATAGCAGTTTCATCGTATTTTAAAGACAGATACGCAAGAAATATAGACATTATTTCCAAAATTTGAGAATAACTCAAGGTATCAACCAAGGGTAACATAAATTTACGTATTTTCAAGGGGTCGTTCGTCTTTGAAACCCCCTCCCATAACATATCTATATCCGCCAATACATCATCGCGATAATTGGAAAAGAAATGTATTTTCTTCACATGGTAAAATATCTTTTCATATGTGTGTCGTACAGACCCAAGCCCTCTTCTAAATTGTTCGATTTGGGATGATAAAAAATTATTTTTATATAGTAATTGTGTAAACTGCTTAATACTTTCATTTTCTGAATGTTGTTGATGCTTCAAAAATATTTTGTAATTTTCACGAGTGACTTGCGGTCCCAAACAATTTTGTTGTATAGTGTACTGTTTCAAATATAAAAAATTTAAACAATGAGTTAATTGCGAAATTTTAAATTTAATTTCAGAAGCATGTTTATCACGTTCAGATATTAGTGAGTATATATTTACCCCATTTAATCTCAATATGGAATCGTAAAAAATATTATTATTTACGATAATAGTCAACTGTAAAAAATCCAAGTACAGTTGTGGATCAAGTTTTATGAATTCAACCGTTTCTATAAATTCGGAATGTGTAAAGTTTTTGTTAAACATACGCCTCGTTTTCATTTTTAATAATTCTCTAATCGCAAAAATAAAGTCACATGATATTATTATTTTTTTCATGGGGTAAAAAGTTTCTTATCAGGATTCAATTATCAGATCCAGATCGTGAATTATTAGTTGTTTTGAAAGCTGTGCTAGAACGAAATTGTGTATTCATCGAATTATTAATTTTATTTTTAAATTTCCATAATACGAAACCTAAAATGCCAATGAATAAAAGAGAACCAACTACAGTCCATGCATAAATTTGGTGTCTTTTATTCATTACCTTATATACAAGAAAAACATTTTAAAAATATTTTTTCGCACACAAAAATTATGTTTTTACACTTGAATAAATTTCAACTTGTCCTTATTCACGGTTCTCGATAAGATTACATAAATCTCTTCCAGAGTGCATCCTGTTAAATTTGCATAAATATCATTGACGATTGTCAATCCTATACTACTTTGAACTGTGTTTCCACAACATACTTGAATAGGAAAACCATATACCAAAAGATTGCTGTTTTTAGATGCTTCGCACGAATGTTCAAATGTATATTTATTTATTGTATAAAGATTCATCTTAAAAAAACCTCTTGGTATTAAAAAAAGTTTGTTCTTTTCCATATCACACATAAGTATTTCGTCTCTGACACGTCCTAAATAATATAAAACTTCACCGATGCATACACCGTGGCCGTGAGTTAAACTACGATATGGAATACCAATGATTAGTGGCAAGTATGCGGGCTTAATATTGTCATTTTTTTCACGCATTTAAGTTTTTTTGTCATGTGAAAAAAAAATTGGAGTGAACTGGGGGCGGTTGTTGTAAATATTTTGTTTAAATGAATCATCTACATCAAGACGACATCTACAATCCTTTAGAAATTTTTTAATTTGGGCGAGAACAGCTATTGATAAACTCAGATTTACAAAATGAGCTTCTATATTTGTAAAGCCAAAAAACGAAAATGTATAGAATTTTCCCAGGTTTCGGTCCGCCCAATTCAAAATATCTTTTACATTACGTATTAAATGTGAAGCAGCCTCAATTTTCGGTTCAATGACGGTCGCCAGCAACTCTACCGGATACTCAAAATCTAAAGTAAACAAACTTCTATTCTGATTACATACACTAAAATGACGAGTGAGTAGATCTTCCAGTTTGGAGAACTATTTAATTTTGTCAGGAATTCCTGGTATTTAAAATCAGTGTTCTGGAACTGTGTGGTCAGAAAAAAATTTTCATTGCATAGTTCACGAATGAGGAAAAGGTCGTTATGTTTATTTGTCACAAATGGCTTTAATTGATACTGATCCCCACAAAATACAATTAACATTTTACGATAAGTTTGTTTTGTAATTTGAAAAATTCCAAGTATGAATTTTGCCAAACATGCACTGATCATGGAATATTCATCTATGAATATAATAATAGGTAGATTGTAGGAACCGCAAGGGTCGTTATTACATTCCACGAAAAAAGACGATGTATTGTATTCAAGATCACAAAATTTGTGTAGTTCTTCTACTACAATTTGAACTTTATCGAAATCAATTAGCGGTAATAGTTCCATGAATTTCAAATATCCAAAATAACTAAATTTTGTTAACCATATCAAAAAACTAGATAAAGTTAATCCATTTGCCAGTTTCATTTGACGTAATATATTACATAGTAAAATATGTTGAGTCGTATAATAAACTCTGTATTTTTTTCTCGAGAAAAACATGTATTAATATAGATTTTCCCGTTCCCGCAGCACCATTTAAAGTTACACATTTGAGTTTATCAGACGGTTCATTATTGTCAAGCCATGTAAACAAAGTTGTTTTAACATTTTCCTGTTCTTTAGATAGAGTTATATTTTCCGATGCTAGATGTGTTTGATCCGTATCTTTGAGTTCAGACCTAGAATATGAACACACACAAGTAATTAATTTTTTCTCAAAATTATCAAAAGAAGGCTCCCATAAACACATTTTATTACTATTTAATATTTTTCTGAAATTTGATCCCCAGCCACTCTTTCCCAACAGACCTCCTTTTATTCGCAATTTGTATTTCACAATTTTTCCAAAGGTGTTAAACCGCATCATGGGTTTTTTTTTTTTACAAACAAGACTGTCCATCACATCCCAAAAACTGGAAGGTATCATTTGGGACAGCTAACTTTTTCAGAACTGAAATTTAATTAAATCCTTGTTCATAGCTTGTCTACTCATAAACTAGTAAACAACCGGCATCGACATGGCTTTTATACCTCATTTCTACAAAAAAAGGTCTTATTTTTAATTTCATAAACTTTTTTTTAAGGCTTTAAATTTTTTTTTAGTTAACAGTGTAGTATTAAATCGCAATACGAAGAGGTCAACGTAAATTATATTCCTGATATGGCGAAGTACTACAATAACGCCCGTGTCCTGGTTCAATGTTTAAAAATGTGATTAAGCGCGGGCGGTGTGGTTCCCTTTCCCCTATCCAGCAAGCGCGACTCTCCGACGCTCGCATTGTTCGTCCTTTGTTCTCCAGCCCAAGCGTATGAGTCTGTCTACTTATAACTACTCACGAGCTCGATTTTCCGAACGTGTTTGTGTGAATCGCGATGCCTAAATGCAAATGTACGTTTAATGTTAACTTACAAACGAAATCTCCATATATATTTAAAAAAAAACACTCAGTCTTTCTCGGATGTCAGATGTGAAAAATGCCGTACTGAATTGAGTTTGGCACATGGAGTTGTCAGTGACATTGAGCAACATTTAAAATCAGAAAAAAAACACAGAAGCGCCGATCTTGCCGCCGCATCGAATTCTTCAATGCTCAATTTTGTCAAGAACACTGATTCTCCAACTTCCAAGGATCTAGAAGTCGCTGCCGCGGAAGGTGTTTTGACCTATCACACAGTCCAAGAGAACCACAGCTTTCGCTCAAATGTTGTGCTTCTAAATTAATCCAATTATGTTTTGAGCCGAAATTTCACTTGTGCGAGAACGTAAACAGAAGCAGTTATTGTTAACGTATTAGCGCGCGCAGCGATTGATGAACTGAAAGACCAACTAAGTGACACCAATTGTCTTAACAATAATATTTCCCGTCCTGGTACTTTTTTTTTCATCTCCGTATGAAGGCGTTCAAGTAAAATTTCCAGAATTTCAAGAACAACCAGGAGAAACGTCTGACATCATTGTTAAGATTATTTGAAGAAAGTATTAACATAAAACAATTTGTCTGCAAAGATTATTGCATTTTGTGGAGGCAATACGAACTGCAATTTCGGCGGTTCAAATAGGCGAGGAGTCAATAATGTGTACGCAAAATTAAATACATCTCTCGGAAGAAAACTAATAGGCATCGGCTGCGGAGCTCATGTTATTCACAACGCCGTTAAATCGGCCGCTGATTGTCTGCCTATTGACTTTGAATGTGTTATAGTAAAACTATACTCATTTTTATATATTTACACGGTCCGCGTGGAAACTCTCAAAGAGTTTGTGATGAAGTCAACACCGAATATCAAAAATTGCTAGGCAACAGTAAAACCAGGTGGCTCGCGCTTATTGCAAGACGCCTATTGACGTCATGTAGAACTGGAAACGTGCCAGGATTTTTACGATGTTGCACTCGGCCGGGAAACCGACCCCGGTTTCACCTATAACATTTACATGCAGCACTAACCTTTCTCAATAATAATTGGCAACATTCCTGTGGCGAGTTCATGTGTAACTGACCTTACTTACCTCGTGGGAATAAGCTGCGCAATTCCTGCTATTCATGCAGGAATGTAATTCCCCTCGTTTTCCAAGTTAGAACTACACGGCCTACAAACAAAGTCTGGTTGCAGTTTTGTATAAAAAAGTGGTACTGTAATAACAAGCTANTGGCCTACAAACAAAGTGTGGTTGCAGTTTTGTATAAAAAAGTGGTACTGTAATAACAAGCTAACCATACTTCCACTCCAGTAGCTCGCCTATATAAAGGATGTGTTTACAGATAATGTTAGTTGAAGTCAACTCGAGCCAGAACACTGATTAACAAGTAAGTGCTTATTAATTGCAGACCTGGCAAACGTTGTTTTACCATATAAATTATTTCAAGTGATTATATTAGTAGAAAAAAATAACTATAACTTATTGTAAGTGTGTGAGGATGTGGTATATATATATAAGTATGGAATATTAAAGTAAATTTGACATTTTGTTATAGAATAAAATAATATAGCGGTCTTAAAAAAAAGCAACATGGAAATGCATAATGCATGTCTTATGTTCTACTAAACAAAGTTTTGTTAATGCACAATATCTAGCCGCTAGCGTTAAGAAAATTGATTGCTAATTTCCAAAGAACTAGCTTTCAAACGTCCAAAAATTTGTTAGTATATATACGACCAAGAAACCTTTTTAGTTGCTATCAGATATTATTTTGTTCGTTGAATACAATATTAAATTCAAAAGAAACTGATTTTCTTCATTTCATAGCATTGTCACTTTAGTTGACGAAATCACTTTTTAGCTTATTAAAATAGTTAAGCAAGAAAAAAATACTTTGTTGAATGAATGGTTTTTGTTTAAACGAAAGCTGATGAAAATTTGTTTGCTAAAATAACAACTCATCTAAAAGCAAGGCTCTTGGATAAAAGACAAGATTCATTAAAATAATACACTTTATAAAACTAAACCACCACCATTACTATATCTCGAAATAAATAATAACTGAGACGCATTCTGAACACGCGCCTATAAACTAAATCATTAAAAAATCTTTGAAGTAAAAGATTTTAAAATAATTTTCATGCAGAATTGAGGATTACAGCTATGACAAATTAAACTTCCTATTACAATTATTTTAATATAGGAAAAAAAAAACACTTTGGCTGACTTCAAATATCAGCATTACAAGCTTTCAAGCAACAGAAGTTGTGCAGATAATAACAGAAAAAATGCTTAATGGAACCTTAAACCTGCTAGCATCCTACGAGAAACGAAATAAAAAATTAAGTTTCTTAAGACCGGAGATATGATATATGACGATCATGTGTAAGACACCGTGAATGGCAAATTCAGTGGCTCCTTGTAAAGGCATTCAATGTATTTATTAAGTGACAATTTTGGCCGGTATTTATTAAGTGACAATTTTGGCCGGCAGTCAAATACCCCAATCTCGGGTGAGAGAAAGTGGACAGTGGTGGCGTATAGATGCTCGCCTCCCACCAAGGCGAACTGGGTTCGATTCCCGGCGGGGTCGCTCGTGGACTTTCGTTCGGGGGAATTGTAAACCCGACGATGCCACTGGTTAGCAGGTTTTCTCGGGGATATCCCCCCCGGCTCACGCATTCCAGTACTGCTCCATAATCACCTCACTTCACCCTTGTCGGTTCCCAAAACTCAGATGTTAAGAAGTGCCAGAATATCTTCACTCCACTCGGTCGATTCCTTAAGCAATTTGAAGCCATTACGTAGCCAGACGAGGTAGGAAACGATACCTCTTATGCATATGTTCCAAAGAAACTGTAGTGCGTTTACTTTAGAAGCAATGAGACGAACATTTATTACGCTAGCTTCCAAGAAAACAAACTTAAAAGTTACTGGCGTTGTTTTTTTTTTTCAACCGTTTAAGTGAAAGTTTTACGGAGAGATGTGATTGTACTCAAGGGCGAAGATTTGAGACTGACTTACTCTATCTACACTGAGAAAGCGATGTTGCCTTAGGGTTGTTGTAACTATCTAAATATTTCCAATATTAGAGAATTGTATCAGCGCGACTGTCTGTCATACTTAGGGTTGCCAACTTTTTTTCAAGCAAATAGAGTATATTTCCTTTCTAAGGTAAAAAAATGTACAACATCTTAAAATAGAGTATTATTTATTTAACCTACTATTTTTTTTCCATATATATTTTTTGTTGCTTTTGGCAACATCTAACAAATATTTATTGTCAAAGAACGTTTTCACGGTGTCTTTACAATCTATGTTCATATTTAAATATATAAATAATTCATTTTTTATTAAGTTTAAGGACGCTCGGTTTCGTTCGTCCCACCACTTAGCATTCATCAGAGAAAAAACTCTCTCTGTAAATGCTGAAGTGGCGGGAATGGAAATCATTACTGCTTTGTAAAATCTTTTGCCACTTCTCTGATGTAGATGATTCTGTAAAATGTTTTGAATCATTAACATGTGCATAAACCTCTTTCAATAAAGAAACTTCTACATAGAGTTCATCCATATTGATCTGGAGTTTATGGAGTTTCAAAGTTTCAACTAAGCAAGTAAAGTTTTCATATTCAACACAATTCTTTAAATTTATCTTGCTTAGGGAAAAGAGCCAATTTGTTTCACTGAAGTAAAACCATTTATCCAGGCAACCTAAGGCTTTGTCAATGAACAATTTAAAATTGCTATGAATTTTCTGACTAATTTCAGGAGAGGACATTTCAATTTGTTTAATCTTCTTTCCAGTTTCATACCCAAAGAAGAGATCTTCTTTTCTTTTCACAAATTCTTTTCTAAGATTGTGCATAATATTGTATACATCCAAAATTGTTATGTTATTCTCTTCTAAAATTTTAAAGTTTTATTAAACACGTTTAAAATATGACAACAAAAATGCAAGTAAACATCAATCAAGTCATGATTATCACTGATATTCAGCAATAATAAATTATGTATAATCATGAGGTAGTCTTCTCCTAAGCTCACAAAATAATTTCTAATTGCTCTCCAATTTAACAATATTGTATCTACACAAGGTAGGAGAGAGAGCCACCTGGTTCCTACATGGCGTTTGAGTTCATGAAAATCTCCATCTACTGATTCTATGATTTTTTTCAATTCTTTTCTCCGAACAGCCGAGTGAGAAAAATGAGCATAGATTTTAAGGATAACATTCTCAATGTCATAGGGCAAAAAGTTCATGGCATGTTTCATGCAATTGTGCACTATATGAGCATGACAATTTCCCTTGATCAAGTCTGGCACCAAACCTCTAATGTTTGTAAATAATGAGTGGTTAATTCCAAAATTGGCATTTGTATTGTCTGCACTTAGTCCAGATATATTACCAAAAGATAATTTACATTGCTCTATTGACCTCTCAATTGCATGAAACATGCCATCAGCTGATTCATTTTTGTTTTCATAGAAATCAATTAATTTATTTGAATGCCATGTTTTGCTGTAAAATATTGAACAACCAATGGGAAAAGTTTTATATTTTTCTTGTTGGAAGCATCCGTTTGTATGCAGAAAAATAAATTATCTGAATTCAAATCGTCTATTACATATTGTAAAGAATATGGCCCCAACACCTCCGTAACAAGAGCTTCCATTTTTGTCCTAGCAAGACGAATACTTGTGGCTGTGCTCGAATTAACATAAATTATTTTATTTAACTTAACGGTGCAGTCCATACTATTGTATGATAAATTATGCTTAACCGTATGATAAGTTAAGGCTAGCTCAGCAGCTGTAACATTGTCTTTATCACTGCAAAATGAACTTTGAGACGAAGTGGAAGCAGAAGCAAGCCCAACAAATTTGTCAAGCAGTCCACTTGATTTTTTCAGCTCAGTTTTCGTTTTATGCTGTTTTGTTTCCAGATGTTGCTTAACCTGCAAACCAATAATAAACCCGTCACCTCACCACCACCGTGCCACCACCAAGAAATCAAAGATTTATTATGATGATAGTGATACTTTCCATGCATGCTCGTTTGTCCCACTCATACATACCTACTCACACAATATGCACACATTGTAATCTAATGTAAGATTCAGTTTTTTTCCACTTACCTGTCCTATTCCAGCTGAAGCAATAGTGAAAATCACTCCGCATAATTTGCATTTCGCATTAAATTCGTTTTGAGGGTCATTGGATAACCAAGCACCATGTTCTTTTTCCCACAGGCTTTTGTACTTTTGCCTTCGTTTTGTTTGCTTTGTATGATCCGATTCCAGTAATCGTTTTTTAGGTGTACTTAGAGAGATACAGTTATCTGCATCCATAACTGAAGAATTATCACACACAATGTATACGTAC
The DNA here is from genome assembly GCA_002778355.1 of Clitarchus hookeri. Classification (NCBI taxonomy): domain Eukaryota; kingdom Metazoa; phylum Arthropoda; class Insecta; order Phasmatodea; family Phasmatidae; genus Clitarchus; species Clitarchus hookeri. The sequence continues at coordinate 65,689 of NQII01007641.1, forward strand.
AACACTACACACCAAGCAAAAACGGAAAACAATAATTGGAACTTCGAAATTTTCCAAAACCAACAGCAACACAAGTTACACACACAAGTGGACAAGTTGACATGATAATGTTATTTGACATTGACATTTTAGGTTACGTTCAAAAGCGACAGTGCTGCTTTGCATTTAATTTTATCGACGCGATGCGTTCCATTCCACGCAATATTCGCTTTACCTTTTTGTTTTTTTTTCGTAAACAATTAAATAAAAACTTCAAACGTCGAAATAGGTAAAATAAAGTATTTTCACGTACTTTATTGTCCTCATAAAGTATAAAGTACGTTTAACCGAAATAGAGTACAATACTTTATTATAAAGTCCGTGTGGCAACCCTAGTCGTACTCCATCTTGTCATTGTGTCTCTTAAATATAATTTTAAGTTTCATAACATTTCATAAACTGTTTCTTCTACAGAGTAAAAATATAATTCAACAGAGCAATTTCAGTTAATGTATATGGATTCCCTTCAGCAACTAGAACAGTAATAACTTGCGGAATATTTCTGTTATTAACACTGAAGTGTACTTGCTGCTGTTTTGAAACACGATTGCAGTATTTTTTTTATGCATTCTTAAAAAAAATATTTTTTTTCCCTGTTTAAGCACAAGTGAGTATGTGGGCAACGATAAGAAATACATAAATACAATTTCACTCCGAAAAGCAATAAAAAAGAAATAAAAACCTTTGTGAAAAGCAGCTGAAATTTTGTAGTAAAACCGCAAGCAAAAATTTGCAAACTGGATATAGTTCAGCGTAATTACCTGTAGTAACTCGTAATTGTATAAATTCCGCTCATTGGAATTATACAGGCATACATAAATAGTTTCTGTGAATTTCAAAACGTCTTACTGTCACGAAAAACATCCATCGCTGTTTCGTGTGAATTTTATTCCGAGGCATAGTAAAGTTGTAGAAATGTTCGGAATTGCTTGTGGTGTGCAGATTATCAAGGTCGCCCCCGTGCCATTCTTAAGGCTTGGCTTCGCCTGCTATGCAGAAATTCTTTGTTTTCGTGTCATAATTTCAGTTTCAGAGGTATTACTGGAAATGTTGGTTTACAGAAAAATTACAGCTTACTACTTTTTGTATCTAATTTTTCACTGTGTGCTATTTCCTGCTTGAAAAAAGCCAGAAACTTATTGATAAAATATAAATATCTTCTTGACTTTTTGTAATTATGCACAAATTTTTTTTTAACTCATTAAAATGTAAATTTTTTATAATCTATAATCCTATTATGCTAGTTATTACTCTGAATTTGAAACTATGACAAGTAAACAAAGAATTTCTGCATTAAGCCTTAAGGGAATAAGATGTCGATGTAGGATTCACAAAATTTCTGTTGGAGCGGTAATAATTTATTTTTATCGGCACCTGCACAACTGTGTGCATATTGCTTTCAACGACACTTCATTTTTTGTTTGCGATGTACAACAAAGTCTCTGTTTTCACTGCAAATAATTTCGTAGCCACAACAAAACATAATTGATCACTTATAAAAAAATCAACTCACGGCATAGGCACAGACGGTGAATTCTCGAAATCTGGCCGTTCACTACGAGTTGTTCTTCGTACACAAACGTTTTAGCAGTTTATTTACTGTTTTTACCTGTGTGTGAAGATGAGTCTTCTTTTTGAATGACCAAGATGCGCTTTATTCTTGACAAAATAATTTTTTTACTCACCACAAAAGTTTA
>NQII01007641.1:71608-84876 GCA_002778355.1 Clitarchus hookeri
CCGCCTCGAAACGATCAATGACGTACATTTGACTTTTACTAAATGGATAAAACTCGCGATTATAAAAAGGAACCTGGAATTCAGCACTTCCCAATACATATTCGGAAAATATCACATCGGACGAAATATCTAAATTTTCAACATTGAATAATGTGTTCTCCAATTGGTTTGTCTCAAATTGAAAATTAGTCTCAACCGTGCTAACTCGATACAGTTCATACATCTCAGTTACTACATTTTCATCATCGATTCGACTTAGATTTTCAACTTCATGAGTAATTTCACCATCAATACACACAACAAAATACGCGCCGATATATTCAAATCCAAATTCATAATTACTTGACCCAATGGATGACCTCACCCAGCCATCAGATATCGGCACCTCTTCCCCATAATAGCTACCGTTATCATCATCACTGTAAATAGTTTGAGTTTGCGCCCGATGACTATTTACTGTATTAAATTCCTCGTCATTTCGCATTTGGCGGACCGTTTGGTCAATGAAGGTATACTTCCTAACATATTTATTGGTCTTATCAAGTTTTAAAGAGAAAACTTCTCGCGATAAATTGCAAGTTATAGAAACGACAATAGCTTCACCTTCTTTGAAGGGATCGTAAATAGGAACGAAAGAAACGAGTTCATCTTTTAATGTCCATATGTTGATGGGACTTAGTTTTTTAAAATGGTTATACGAGCTCAGCCATTTTGGAATATGATCTCGAGCGGTTGGTAAAGAACATTGTGCTGGATTGTCCAACACAAACTTTAATGTTAGCCCTTCATTAGATTGCGTATAGATGCGAGTTAAATGTGAAAAAAAAACATGGGTGTTAACAAAATCCATCACGATGGGTAAAATTAGGTGAAAATTAGCTTTTTCGGGTCGGTTTGTCACTAGACACGTTCCTTTGACATAAAATGGGAACATGTCGATGGTAAAATTCTCGAGAAACTCAATCACACGGTCGCGCCAAACGAGGTTCTCTTCATACGCGTCGAAATTGTGTTCTTTGTTGACATCAAAGTCTAAAATTATGCNAAACGAGGTTCTCTTCATACGCGTCGAAATTGTGTTCTTTGTTGACATCAAAGTCTAAAATTATGCGTTGGTAAAAAATACTTTTTTTTTGAGCAACCAACCCACAGTCTTACTCGCCCCCTCGTTGTTTTTTTATCGACCAATGGGCAAAAATGCATTTTAATAACAGATCATAACCGAAGGGTGAAACTTCTTGTGGAGTGATTTTACCGAGTTCACTGGATCCGACAATGGAAATGATTTTATTTCGACCATATTTGATGTCATACCGACCCACGAGCTGCATGATGATGTGATCCAAATTAGCATCGATGGTCTCCCGGCTAATTTCTTCGATACGCTTGACAATTTTCCCAATTTGTTCCAAATTATCGTCCATCTTGCTCAAGTTAATAATTTTTTTTCTGAAATAAAACGTATATCAGAATGCTCACGAACAAAAATGAAACAAAAATGTTGATAGATGCGGTATACAAAAAAAAGTTCGGGCCGTATTCCTTTGCTAGAAATGCAGAATACAAATGCTCGAGATTATTCCGCAAATATTCGTTGGTCTCGTCCGACAGTAAGGACATGTTATGCTTGACTGGAAGAAATAATATTTAGTTTTTTCTTATATACCAAGATATATTAAATAAAAAAAAATATATCCAGTTATATTTTGTTAGAATGAGAAAAAAAGACAACAGAAGTACTTTTTTACCAATTGCAACTACATTTATGATTGCAATTTGACCTTTTTACATCACAAATTAGATTACCGCAATTAAGACAGCTGAGAAATGAACCTTTTCCAAAATAATAGAGCCCAGATGATGATAAATATTCTATCTTGTCTTGTGTGATTTGTTTCCAATATTTGTCCGTTTTTTTAAGCATTTCGAATATTAATCTCATAAATGATTCATCTCGGTGATCTTTATTGGAGAATAATTTTTTCGCATTCTCCTGCCAAGAAATGAGTAACTTTAACCTTTTTTCGAACAGTAACCCCTGTAACAGTAATTGATCATTTCGGATTGAAAATTGCAAATAAGTTTTTACATATTTACATGAAATTGACTTGGTTAATTGTTGCGAAAATTGCAAACAGGTACGTTTAAATAAAATTTTCACAAACAAAATGTAAATATACATGCCTTATTTTGAAAAAATACTTTTGTATATTTTAATAAACTTACTCAAATTTTCGTGGCTTGGAGGTTGCTTACATTTAACAAATTCATCATCTATTTTGTCATTGTCATCGTTGTTTGAAATAGCCTCTCGCCAAGTAATTTCGTTTATGGAGATAAAACGGGTTTTTTGTATTTCCTCTCGGCCCAGTATACGTAATTTCAATTGCCGATACTCTAATGTTAATAAAATTATCACGGCCGGATTATTGTAAATTAATGGGTTATTATTTTTATCTTCGGTGCTAGAATGAATAAGTACACATATATAATCTAATGGGAAACTATTTTCCACAAGTGTTTTAAGTATTATTTTCTTANAATAGGTAATTTCAATTGCAGATACTCTAATGTTAACAAAATTATCACGGCCGGATTATTGTAAATTAATGGGTTATTTTTTTTATCTTCGGTGCTAGAATGAATAAGTACACATATATAATCTAATGGGAAACTATTTTCCACAAGTGTTTTAAGTATTATTTTCTTATTTCTATATCCATCAAAACACATGGAACATAGTATAAAGAAATCCAATTTTTCTAGTAAACTCTNTATAAAGAAAGCCAATTTTTCGAGTAAATTCTGATAAAGATTGGAGTGATTGTTTTTTTTTTGTACAATTATTTTCACCAGCCAACATTAAATGCAGCCATATCCACATTAAAGCCGATTTCGACCCTCTCCACCCACGGTGCATTTCGGGGGTCATTAAAGTTTCACCATATTGAGGTACAATTACACCAAATGCTGACTGTTTATTAAGAACATTCATTACCATAGAAATATTTTTTCTCACATCGTTTGGGTGTCGAGCGTATTCATATTTGATTAGGTTTAAGATTTCAATCGAGGTTATTTTTTTTCGTTTATTACGCAATGACGATAATAAACATTCAANCGATTAGGTTTAAGATTTCAATCGATGTTATTTTTTTTCGTTTATTATGCAATGAAGATAATAAACATTCAATTGCTAATAAAAACATTGCATCAGAATCTTCAATATGTTGTAATAAAAATGCAGTATTACACAAAGTATATAATGCGGAAAAAATCAAAATAGTTTTTGGTGATCTCACAAGCTCTTCAGCAAACTCAGGTTTTAGAAATGGAGAAGAAAGTAACTGAGCAACACCATACATATTGAACAGGAAAGGAGGGGGGAAGCAATGCTTTGTCTTATAAAAAAATATTCTTTTCTTCAGATAACCCATATATATAGGAGTCCTGTGGTGTGTAGATCTACGAGTTGTATACCTGTTGTGACAGCAAGTACTTTGACTTTGTGTGTTCAAGCACGTGGAAAAAAATACTTTTCGAGTGATGACTGAGTTCAATGATGATGAAATGGCTATTTTTATTTCGGATAACGAAGATGAGATGTTTAGTCAATTTGATATTGACAAATCTTTAGAGTTAGATACTTTAAAGAACAATAAATTGGAGCATGATAAATCTTTAGATACTTTAACGAACAATGAGTTGGAGTATCTTTTGAAATTAAAGAACAATGAGTTGGATCATCATATGAAATCATCTCAACTTCAACTCCAGGAACTACGACCTTCTTCCGATGCTACATTGGAATCACCTCAACTCCAGGAACTACGACCTTCTTCCGATGCTACATTGGAATCACCTCAACTCCAGTTACAACAAGAGCCTCTTTCCAAGGGTGAGTTGGAATCACCTCAACTACAGTTACAACAAGGGTCTCTTTCCGACGGTGAGTTGGAATCACCTCAACGCCAGCCCCAGCAGCAGCAACTACCACACTCAACAAAGGTCTGTGATGATGACACTTGTTTGACAACACCAAGAAATTCAAATTTTTGTAAAAATAAATGGGGATGGTCTTCTTCAACAGATGATGACGAAGAAGGGCAAGTATTTAATTTAACAGGGAAAAGACAACGCAACTTCAACGACGCTACTCTCAACAAAAGAGTAAAGAAGAAAGAGACTGTTGAGTATTTAACTGACTCTCTAAGTTCGGGATTTTCCAGTGACTACGATAAAAAAAACAAAAATGTTAGGCAGCCGCGAAAACACGACGAGTTAAAAAATGTTGATTTGACAAGAACTTTAGTTGCGGATTTTAAATTTGGCAGATATAACGGAAAAAAATATCCACTTGAGTTTGGATATGTTACCCCACTAATTTGACAAAGAGTATGTCTACAGATTACGCAGAAAATCGCAAGTTGTTTCTTAATNGAAAAGACAACGGAACTTCAACGACGCTACTCTCAACAAAAGAGTGAAGAAGAAAGAGACTGTTGAGTATTTAACCGACTCTCTAAGTTCGGGATTTTCCAGTGACTATGATAAATAAAACAAAAATGTTAGGCGGCCGCGAAAACACGACGAGTTAAAAATGTTGATTTGGAAAGAACTTTAGTTGTTGATTTTAAATTTGGCAGATATAACGGGAATAAATATCCACTTGAGTTTGTATATGTTACCCCACGAGGCATGAACGTTTGTTATATAACTAGACCGGTGCCATATCTACATTTGACAAAGAGTATGTCTACAGATTACGCAGAAAACCGCAACTTGTTTCTTAATGTGCATGGAATTCCTTGGAATATTATCAATTCCACAAAAGAGATCAAACTTGCCCAGGTTCGTTTAATCTTGAATGAAAAATGGATTAAGCATATATTTGTGGCGAATGAAATACAAGCTAGGTATCTACAAAAAAAAATGAGTGTACCCAGAAATAAAATAATGATTTGTCATACGAAAACTGCAAATGGAATTGGAGGTATATGTAAAGGTCACGTTAACAGGCAAACCGCTTGGAAATGTGTCTTGCCTACTATTCGATTGCTTTGGGATGTGGTTAATCGAGATGTTAAAAAAACAAATGGAAAATAATAATAAAAGGATATAATAAAAAAAAGTATTGTTCAATTTATTTTACTTTTTTTTTATGTGTGGAGATCACCGTATATATATAAGGAAGCCACGAACTAATTTCACAGTACGAAAATGGAAATCGACCAGCCACAATCGCCTCTAGAGTGGGCCAAAGATGATGAGACAGTCTCTTGGACTGAAGAGAATATAGACTTGTCATCACCGGAGTTTCTCGATAAATTTACTCAAGCAACAGTGTTAAATGAAAAACCACTTACGAATCATACAAGAATATCATNGACGATAAATATTCTCTCTTGTCTTGCGTCATATGTTGCCAAAATTGTCATTTTGTTTTTGCATTTCGAATGTTACAATCTCATCAATGATTCATCTCAGTGTTCTTTTTTGGAGAATGATTGTTTCGCATTATCGTGCCAAGAAATTAGTAACTTTAACCTTTTTTCGAACAGTAACCCCTGTAACAGTAATTAATCATTTCGGATTGAAATTTGCAAATCATTTTTTACATATTTAGATGAAATTGGTTTGGTTAATTCTTGTAAAAATTGCAAACANTGTAAATATACATGCCTTATTTTGAAAAAATACTTTTGTATATTTTAATAAACTCACTCAAATTTTCTTGGCATGGAGGTTGCTTACATTTAACAAATTCATCATCTATTTTGTCATTGTCATCGTTGTTTGAAATAGCCTCTCGCCAAGTAATTTCGTTTATGTAGATAAAACGGGTTTTTTGTATTTCCTCTCGGCCCAGTATACGTAATTTCAATTGCCGATACTCTAATGTTAATAAAATTATCACGGCCGGATTATTGTAAATTAATGGGTTATTTTTTTATCTTCGGTGCTAGAATGAATAAGTACACATATATAATGTAATGTAAAACTATTTTCCACAAGTGTTTTAAGTATTATTTTCTTATTTCTATATCCATCAAAACACATGGAACATAGTATANTTAATGGGTTATTATTTTTATCTTCGGTGCTAGAATGAATAAGTACACATATATAATCTAATGGGAAACTATTTTCCACAAGTGTTTTAAGTATTATTTTCTTATTTCTATATCCATCAAAACACATGGAACATAGTATAAAGAAATCCAATTTTTCTAGTAAACTCTGATAAAGATTGGAATGATTGTTTTTTTTGGTACAATTATTTTCACCAGCTAACATTAAATGCAGCCATATCCACATTAAAGCCGATTTCGACCCTCNTGGAAAACTATTTTCCACAAGTGTTTTAAGTATTATTTTCTTATTTATATATCCATCAAAACACATGGAACATAGTATAAATAAATACAATTTTTCAAGTAAATGCTGATAAAGATTGGAATGATTGTTTTTTTTCGTACAATTATTTTCACCAGCCAACATTAAATGCAGCCATATCCACATTAAAGCCAATTTCGACCCACTCCACACACAGTGCATTTCGGGGGTCATTAAAGTTTCACCATATTCAGGTACAATTACATCAAATGCTGACTGTTTATTAAGAACATTCATTACCATAGAAATATTTTTTCTCACATCGTTTGGGTGTCGAGCGTATTCAACTTTGATTAGGTTTAAGATTTCAATCGATGTTATTTTTTTTCGTTTATTACGCAATGACGATAATAAACATTCAATTGCTAATAAAAACATTCCATCAGAATCTTCAATATGTTGTAATACAAATGCAGTATTACACAAAGTGTATAATGCGGGAAAAATCAAAATAGTTTTTGGTGATCTCACAAGCTCTTCAGCAAACTCAGGTTTTAGAAATGGAGAAAAAAGTAACTGAGCAACACCATACATATTGAACGGGGAAGGAGGGGAAAAGCAATGCTTTGTCTTATAAAAAAAAATATTCTTTTCTTCAGATAGCCCATATATATAGGAGTCCTGTGGTGTGTAGATCTAAGAGTTGTATACCTGTTGTGACAGCAAGTACTTTGATTTTGTGTGTTCAAGCACGTGGAAAAAATACTTTTCGAGCGATGACTGAGTTCAATGATGATGAAATTGCTATTTTTATTTCGGATAACGAAGATGAGATATTTAGTCAATTTGATATTGATAAATCTTTAGATGTAGATACTTTAAAGAACAATGAATTGGAGCATGATGAATCTTTAGATTTAGATACTTTAAAGAACAATGAGTTGGAGTNAGTATCTTTTGAAACTAAAGAACAATGAGTTGGATCATCTTATGAAATCATCTCAACTTCAACTCCAGGAACTACGACCTTCTTCCGATGCTACATTGGAATCACCTCAACTCCAGTTACAACAAGAGCCTCTTTCCAAGGGTGAGTTGGAATCACCTCAACTACAGTTACAACAAGGGTCTCTTTCCGACGGTGAGTTGGAATCACCTCAACGCCAGCCCCAACAGCAACTACCACACTCAACAAAGGCTTGTGATGATGATACTTGTTTGACTACACCAAGAAATTCAAATTTTTGTAAAAATAAATGGGGATGGTCTTCTTCAACAGATGATGACGAAGAAGGACAAGTATTTAATTTAACAGGGAAAAGACAACGGAACTTCAACGACGCTACTCTCAACAAAAGAGTGAAGAAGAAAGAGACTGTTGAGTATTTAACTGACTCTCTAAGTTCGGGATTTTCCAGTGACTATGATAAAAAAAACAAAAATGTTAGGCGGCCGCGAAAACACGACGAGTTAAAAAATGTTGATTTGGCAAGAACTTTAGTTGCTGATTTTAAATTTGGCAGATATAACGGGAAAAAATATCCACTTGAGTTTGGATATGTTACCCCACTAGGCATGAACGTTTGTTATATAACTAGACCGGTGCCATATCTACATTTGACAAAGAGTACGTCTACAGATTACGCAGATAATCGCAAGTTGTTTCTTAATGTGCATGGAATTCCTTGGAATATTATCGATTCGACAAAAGAGATCAAACTTNCGCAAGTTGTTTCTTAATGTGCATGGAATTCCTTGGAATATTATCGATTCGACAAAAGAGATCAAACTTGCCCAGATTCGTTTAATCTTGAATGAAAAATGGATCAAGCATATATTTGTGGCGAATAAAATACAAGCTAGGTATCTACAAAANGCCTGTGATGATGACACTTGTTTGACTACACCAAGAAATTTAAATTTTTGTAAAAATAAGTGGGGATGGTCTTCTTCAACAGATGATGACGAAGAAGGACAAGTATTTAATTTAACAGGGAAAAGACAACGGAACTTCAACGACGCTACTCTCAACAAAAGAGTGAAGAAGAAAGAGACTGTTGAGTATTTAACTGACTCTCTAAGTTTGGGATTTTCCAGTGACTATGATAAAAAAAACAAAAATGTTAGGTAGCGGCGAAAACACAANACAAAAATGTTAGGCGGCCGCGAAAACACGACGAGTTAAAAAATGTTGATTTGGAAAGAACTTTAGTTGTTGATTTTAAATTTGGCAGATATAACGGGAAAAAATATCCACTTGAGTTTGGATATGTTACCCCACTAGGCATGAACGTTTGTTATATAACTAGACCGGTGCCATATCTACATTTGACAAAGAGTATGTCTACAGATTACGCAGAAAACCGCAACTTGTTTCTTAATGTGCATGGAATTCCTTGGAATATTATCAATTCCACAAAAGAGATCAAACTTGCCCAGGTTCGTTTAATCTTGAATGAAAAATGGATTAAGCATATATTTGTGGCGAATGAAATACAAGCTAGGTATCTACAAAAAAAAATGAGTGTACCCAGAAATAAAATAATGATTTGTCACACGAAAACTGCAAATGGAATTGGAGGTATATGTAAAGGTCACGTTAACAGGCAAACCGCTTGGAAATGTGTCTTGCCCACTATTCGATTGCTTTGGGATGTGGTTAATCGAGATGTTAAAAAACAAAATGGAAAATAATAATAAAAGGATATAATAAAAAAAAAGTATTGTCCAATTTATTTTACTTTTTTTTTATGTGTGGAGATCACCGTATATATATAAGGAAGCCACAAACTAATTTCACAGTACGAAAATGGAAATCGACCAGCCACAATCGCCTCTAGAGTGGGCCGAAGATGATGAAACAGTCTCCTGGACTGAAGAGAATATAGACTTGTCATCGCCGGAGTTTCTCGATAAATTTACTCACGCAACANAAAACTGCAAATGGAATTGGAGGTATATGTAAAGGTCACGTTAACAGGCAAACCACTTGGAAATGTGTCTTGCCTACTATTCGATTGCTTTGGGATCACCAATTAGCTCTACAATTTTTAACAAATGGAAAATAATAATAAAAGGATATAATAAAAAAAAGTATTGTTCAAATTTATTTTACTTTTTTTTATGTGTGGAGATCACCGTATATATATAAGAAAGCCACGAACTAATTTCACAGTACGNAAAAAACAAATGGAAAATAATAATAAAAGGATATAATAAAAAAAAGTATTGTTCAATTTATTTTACTTTTTTTTTGTGTGTGGAGATCACCGTATATATATAAGAAAACCACGAACTAATTTCACAGTACAAAAATGGAAATCGACCAGCCANTCACCGTATATATATAAGAAAACCACGAACTAATTTCACAGTACAAAAATGGAAATCGACCAGCCACAATCGCCTATAGAGTGGGCCGAAGATGATGAGACAGTCTCCTGGACTGAAGAGAATATAGACTTGTCATCGCCGGAGTTTCTCGATAAATTTACTCACGCAACAGTGTTAAATGAAAAACCTCTTACGAATCATACAAGAATATCATGTTTAGACGAAGNAAACGAAAAACCACTTACGAATCATACAAGAATATCATGTTTAGACGAAGTAAATTTGGAACTGGACAAAACTATTGTTATCGTCATTCAGTTTGGTGTTTATGCTGGCAAGAATGTTCCTCTAGAAATCGCGTGTGCTACAGTAAATGGTATTTACATGGCGCATGTTGAAAGACCAGTTCCACTTTTACATCTACGTACGAGTATGTTGGATGATTATAGACAAAATTTATATCTTTACCAAAAAATACATGGTATACCTTGGGTCCTACCACGTAAGGCACATTATTATTATCCGATGGTAAACATTGAAACTATAAGTAAAATCGTGCACGAAAGTTGGATCAAACACATTGTTGTGAGAGGTACTCAAAAAATTTACTTTTTGATGGAATTGGGCGTGCCCGCCGAGAAACTCGTAATAGCTACGCGAAAATTTCCCATTGAATATAACACTTGTGGTTTTCATAATCCAAAGGCACACCAACAAAGATGCGCTTTGGTAAATGCAGACTTTATTTGGAAAGGGCTTGCTAGAAAACAATGAGTGAAAATAAATTATTTTGTGTTTTATAACTAAATATATTTATATATGTGTTAATAAATGTTTTTGAATTTGTAAACGAATGTTTTTGTATCTTTAAATGAATATATGTGCAATAGAAATAAATTTATAAAATGAATTGATTTTTTTTTAATACAAGTTTTACTAAATAAAAAATGAATGATTACTCATCTCAGTTATACATTACAAACTTGGGTCATGAGAAAAAACTGGTAGAATACAGTTATTTTAAAATTGGCCAGTTTTCTTATGGGTCTGATAATTGTTATCTAAAAATTCGTTACACCAACCCACATAAATTACCTCCAAAAATATTTATGGATTTACCCACATTTAGCACGGTTATATTTAATATGATGATTCGTGAGATGGCAAATTTGTTTTATGTAGATCTTAGTTTATCCACTCAGCTAAAACTTGAAAATAATGATGAAGGAGTTACTTTAGTGTTAAATCCTACAGAGAAAAACAAAGTTTATCAAAACGATGTTAAAGTACTTTTTGCATATGTTTCATTTTCACAAATATATATTAAAAAATTTCTAACGGCATTACCCCCTCCCCAACATCTATCAAGACCTTCAACTCCACCCAAATCGCAAGATTCCTACCCGATAGGTACCCCAGGACCAAAAATCACCTTTCCCGATACGCCCGCTCCTCAAACGCAATTACAAAAATCTCACCGTCATAGTGTTTCGACAACAAACATTTTCGAATCAGTTCAACAAACTCGAAATGATTCAGAGTCAGACCATGATAGTATTTGTGAAGCCGATGACGAAACTGGAAAAAATGAGAAACCTGTACCATCTGAAAGTTATGATAAAGATGGCGAAAAAGCAGGACCACCTCAAACACCACCTAACATTCAAACCCTCGATAGTAATTCGGAAAACCATCTACGCCAACCATTAAAATACAATCGTACGATTAGTGTTAGTGATTCGGAAAACCATTTACGTCAACCATTCAAATACAATCGTACGGTTAAATCAATCAAACAAAAACTCAGAGAGGAATATAAAGAACGTAGGCGGTTGCGTCGTAGAATCTCACTCAGTGATGTTGATAGTTATCACAGCGATGAAATGTATTCATCTCCTGAAATGGTAATACCTATAATTGATGCTAATGAGCCGGTGATTGAGCCCTCCGATGATCNTTTGATAGTTATCACAGCGATGAGATGTATTCATCTCCTGAAATGGTAATACCTATAATTGATACTAATGAGTCGGTGATTGAGCCCTCCGATGATCAAAACGTTCCCAAAATTAGTGTCGAAAATGAGGAAAATCGTATTTTCAATGACAATTTTATAGATAGGATGTCGACCTCGTCATCTTCCGCAGCCGGGCCTATATCTACACTTGGTTCGAGTATTTATCGAGGACTGCAGGATTTGTCAATAATGCCAAACGGTAAAATGAACGATGCCATGACATTTAATCACGATTTATTTCCCGATACATTAATTACTCAACTCGGTTATCCAGAAAAAAGGGAATTTAGGATTTTCGCAGATAATTTATTTCTCGAGGCTCAAAACAAAAGGCCGGGTGTATATGGCAAATATTTAAACTTTTTGAAACTCAATTTATACCCTGAACAAAACAATAAAGTCTTTGAAGAAATTCAAGAACCTACTGTGTAATGTTTAAACAAAACAAGGTAATTTTTTACTAAATATCTATCAGCAATATAAATATGCTCTTGCAGTTTGCATCTTAGGTAATATTATTGAACAATTGANATTTTCGCAGATAATTTATTTCTCGAGGCTCAAAACAAAAGGCCGGGTGTATATGGCAAATATTTAAACTTTTTGGAACTCAATTTATACCCTGAACAAAACAATACANTTTAGGATTTTCGCAGATAATTTATTTCTCGAGGCTCAAAACAAAAGGCCGGGTGTATATGGCAAATATTTAAACTTTTTGAAACTCAATTTATACCCTGAACAAAACAATAAAGTCTTTGAAGAAATTCAAGAAAATATTTTGAATTCACTAAGTTCCGATCGTTATTTACAAGAATTAAACCTACTGTGTAATGTTTACACAAAACAAGGTAAATTTTTACTAAATATCTATCAGCAATATAAATATGCTCTTGCTGTTTGCATCTTAGGTAGTATTATTGAACAATTGACAAGTAAATAAAACAGCATTCTCATATATATAAGAATTTGATAATGCCACGGCAAAAGAGACGAAGGCGACGTAGTAGTAGGAGCAGGTCTCCAAGTCCTTTGCATAGAAGATCATCGTCGCCTATTCGCCGTCGACGAAGGAGGCGAAGTAGTAGTTTGAGTAAAAAATTAAACCAATTTAAAAGGCACAAAGTAGGCCAAGTGGTTGGAAATGGCTACTATGTACGAGTAAAATAATTTCAGTAAATCTAATAAAAACATTAATAAAAATACATAATAGTTAGGTTTTTATTATTATTACAACAACATTCAAATTTGAGTACAAACAAAAAATATGTAGACAGACACACAAACATTAAAATTTCAATTTTTTTTATATCATTAATTTGTACTAACATTTCGTTTTCTGTAAATTGAGTANATAGTTAGGTTTTTTTTATTATTACACCAACATTCAAATTTGAGTACAAACAAAAAATATGTACACACACACACACAAACATTAAAATTTCAATTTTTTTTTATATCATTAATTTGTACTAACATTTCGTTTTCTGTAAATTGAGTACTATTTTTAATATTAAAGTAATTCTTGAAAAATTTTAATTTTTTGCTCAATATTTCCTTAATTTGTAAGTACATATTTTTA